>SKCR01034737.1:0-146714 GCA_019454045.1 Zanthoxylum bungeanum
TAAAGATTGGGCTGACAAACTGCTGTATGTCGTGCGGGGGTATAGAACTTCGGTGAGAATGGCAACGAGAGCCACACCATATGCTTTGGTTTATGAGATAGAGGCAGTGTTACCAGTGGAAATAGAGATACAGTCAATGCGGATACTAGCAGAGGCATGATTGTCTGAGCAGGAATGGGCCTCGCAGAGGTTTGAATAGCTAGCATTACTGGATGAGAAAAGAATAAAGGCCTTGTACCATATGCAGCTATACCAGAAATAGGTCAGAAACGTACGTCAAATTCGAATGAATAGTAATTTTGAAATACATGCTCCATAAGTGTCAACTTGAGGATGGAAAGATGTATATGATTTTAGGTCTTCATCCTCTGTGGTTGATATGACTGGCTCAGGTAACTATTCTTCAAACATCATTGCAATGCAAGCTCCAAGATCTTCATTTCGAGGATACATAATTTCATCCTCAATTTTTATTGGTACAAACAAATTTACTTCTTGATCCTCGTCAGAGTCAGAAGAATAATAAAAATCAAATTGAGACTTTACTGGTTTGAGCTCCTGAAATGATACCTCTGACTCTTGATACTGCTAAGCCTCTTCCTCTGTTAAGGTGTCATTGTGAAAATCTGGATACTCGAAGGCTTCATCAGTGTCATTTGCTCATTGAGATATGTAATTCATGTTTTTTGTTAATTGTCTAATGGATGCTGCTTGACTTTGAAATTATGCATCAAATTGAGCTTCTCATTCCTCGAGTCAATCGTTGAGCATGTCAATCAACTGATCTTCCTCTGATGGTTCTGATTCTTGATGAAGATCATAGGTGGATGGCAAATAAGATGGAAAATATGATGGTTCTTCGTACCTTAAATGATCCTGATAATTCTGCCACTCTGAAAGGTTTATGCATTGATTTCTCGGGTGGTTACAATCGCATATTTCACATCTCTCCATTGCGTTCTGTTGAGCAAATGTAGTATTGCTTGACATCCAGTTATAATTGTTGGGCTGGACAACAGGCCTTAGAAAATTGGACTGTTGCTCCATGATTTGGGGTGTATCATCTTCTAGTAAAGCTCGTAATCTCCCAATAATGTTCCATTTTTCAACCACCTAAAAAAAAAAAGAGAAATAGAAATTATAAATAAAAAAAAATTAGATACATGTAAATTAGATAGATTCAAAATTAATAACTCAAGCGCACATATTTACTTATTTGCTAATTTAGAATGAAAGAAAACAACTCTTAACTTGGATAAGAAGTTTCACATGTTTAGTCACTAACTTGTTTATTCTCTTTTCTCTTGTCTTTTTGCTTTTGTGTGCATTAGTTTTATATTGACGTTTGTGGGTATCGTTGTTGTATGCCCTCACGAGAGTACAACTCGTCCACTAGGGACACCTAGGGGTTTAAAGGCTTGTTGCATACGCTAAATGCAACCGTGATCCCTACGAAAGTGGCTTAGTTTAATTTCTATTTTAAAGATGTTTATGTTATTTTATTTTGTTGTTTTGCTCGAGGACTAGCAAAATGTTAGGTTTGGGGGTGTGATGAGTGGTAAATAGATCACTATTTCCCACTCCTTTAACTTAATTTTTTGTATAGTTTCTTGAGTTTTGTGAATATTTTGATGTGTTTTGTGTTATTTTATAGATAAATAAAATAACAGGACTCTCTGGAGGCAATTCGAGGCCAAAACAGTGGAAAACGAACAAAAAGGGGAAAAATGTAAATTTCCTACTAAAATGCGCCGTTTACTAAAATGTGCCGTGCTAATATGCGCCGCCTGCTAAAATGTGCAGCTAACATGCGCCAGACACGTGTCATAATCAGAGAAGTTTGCTAAAATGCGCACTTGCTAACATGCGCCTGCCACATGTCAACATCACAGGAAATCTGCTAAAGTGCGGCAGACACGTGTCACCATCGCATGCTGCCGACAGAACACGCCATTGCTTACGTCATGCTGACGTCAGTGTCGCGACGTGCACACTCTTACGCGTCACAACGCTAACCAAATAATTGAGTTAATCATTCAGCCGATGCCACGTGTAACCATCCCAGAAGCCGATTGCCACGCGTCCAAGATCAACGGTGCGTCGCGACGCCCAATGTTCCACGCGTCTCGACGCGTGAGGCCAAATTTTTCCTATAAATTGAGGTCGAATTTCAGAATTCAATTTATACTTTCTTCTAAGGAATTCCTTAAGAATACTAAGAAGATTGTATCTTGTTTGTTTATTTACAACTTTTAGTATTTAATTTTCGCATTAGCATATTCTTTTCTTTACTTTTCAGTCTTTACTTTCTGTATTTAATTTTATTTACTTTTATGCTATAGTACTTTCCTTTCTTTACTTTTCAGTATTTACTTTTCAGCAATGAGGAGGTAACTCCCCCCTGCTGGGGTGAAAGGTAAAGCTTTTATTACTAATATTTAGATTAATCTCCCTTAATTATAATATATAAACTATTAAGAACCTGACTTAATGAGGATACCGCCTTTATGGTCGGTTGGACTTAAATATAAATTGGTTTTAACCTGACAAAACTGGATACCGCCTGTATGGTTGGTTGGAATTAATTATAAATTTGACTTAATCAGGATACCACCTATATGGTTGGTTGGTAATATCACGCAAAGTTAATATATTATATTAATGGAGATATCAAAAACTTGACCGGCGTAATCACACGCGTATAATGCAAGCGCACGTATCGTTCAAGTAGTATAAAAAGTATCGATCCCACGAGGACTTAATACCTAAGCTATTAATTTATGAAGTCAAATTTTTACAAGTATCTAATAGATTGATTGTTTGATTGGATGGTGACTTTAAATTTAAAATAAGTAATTAAAATAGCGCGAAAGTAGTTTGAGGAAAATTCAATATTATTAAACTATCTAAGGTTGTGAATTCTTCCAATATCTTTTAAAAGATGAAGTGGTTATTTTACGTTTGTGTAATATATTGGTTTATTAACCTGGAACACTAATTTATGCAAAAGCCTCTTCCGATGGTCCGAGACAAATACCCAATATAACCCAATTAATCATATTCCTATGTCAACCAAGTTACCTGAATTCATTAAGTGCAAGTTCCAATTATGGCTACCCCGCCCGACAGGTATATTCCTATCATGTAAGGAAATCTATTAAAGGGTTATCGATCCTCAAGGAAGATCGTGGGCTGTTGAGTCTAGGACTTAAACCTAAAACCCCTTTGTCAAGTTTATTTAAAGTTTACCAAATCAATCTTATTAATGGCCAGTTAAAAAGAAGCATTAAGCTTAAGAATTAATAAATAAACATTTATATTACCTAAAATATAAAATAACCCGTTATAAATCGGTGATATTGGAATTCATCACAACCCCAGATAACTGACTTAGTTTCGACACATATCAAAGGCTAGTAAAAGCTTAAATAAAGTAAATGACATAAATAAAATGTTGGAAATTAAGAAAAGTAAAAGTACAGTAAAAGAAAATGCTTGGGTTAGAGGATCCACTATCATGAGGCCTTACAGCAATGTGTCGTAATGGACGAGTTGTAGGCTCATGAGGCCTTACAGCAATGAAACCCACAAACGTAAAATTAAAACTAATGCACACAAAAGCAAAAAGACAAGAGAAAATAGAATAAACAAGTTAGTGACTAAACATGTGAAACTTCTTATCCAAGTTAATAGTTGTCTTCTTTTTTTCTAAATTACTAAATATGTAAATTGTCCGATTATTTTTATCGTTCTCCATACACAGAGCTAACAAGGTAATAATAAGCTCATTGTGCCCACAATATTCATGTAGCGATCTTTGGGCCAGTGACTCCCAAACCAGTTGGCTTTAGGGCACTAGGTGTTAAGACACCCTTACAGACTTAATTAATGGGATTTCAAATATAAATATATTTTTTGTAACATCTTGAATCCATGTAGCGAGCTTTGGATCAGTGATTCCCAAACCAGTTGGTTTTAGGGCACTAGGTGTTAAAACACCCATACGGACTTAATAACTCAGATTTCAGACGTGTATAACGCAAGCGCATGTATCGTTCAAGTAGTATAAAAAATATCAATCCCACGAGTACTTAATACCTAAGCTATTAATTTATGAAGCCAAATTTTTACAAGTATCTAATGCATTGATTGTTTGATTGGATGGTGACTTTAAATTTAAAACAAGTAATTAAAATAGCGCGAACGTAGTCTAAGGAAAATTAAATATTATTAAACTATACAGGGTTTTGAATTCTTCCAATATCTTTTAAAAGATGAAGTGGTTATTTTACGTTTGTGTAATATGTTGGTTTATTAACCTGGAACACTAATTTATGCAAAAGCCTCTTCCGATGGTCAGATACAAATACCCAATATAACCCAATTAATCATATTCCTATGTCAAGCAAGTTACCTGAATTCATTAAGTGCAAGTTCCAATTATGGCTACCCCGCCCGACAGGTATATTCCTATCCTGTAAGGAAATCTATTAAAGGGTTATCTATCCTCAAGGAAGATCCTGGGCTATTGAGTCTAGGGCTTAAACTTAAAATCCCTTTTCCAAGTTTATTTTAAGTTTACCAGATCAATCTTATTAATGGCCAGTTAACAAGAAGCATTAAGACTAACGCTCAATAAATAAACATTTATATTACCCAAAATATAAAATAACCCCTTATAAACCAGTGATATTGGAATTCATCACAACCCCAGATAACTGACTTAGTTACAATACATATCTAAGGCTAGTTAAAGCTTAAATAAAATAAATGACATAAAGTAAATGCTGGAAATTAAAAAGGTATAAGTACAATAAAAGAAAATGATGGGGGTTAAAGGATCTACTTTTATTACTTCTATTTTAGATATCTCATTTAATATAATATATTAACTTTGTGTGATAATTACCAACCGACCATATAAGCGGTATCCTGATTAAGTCAAATTTTATAATTAATTCCAACCGACCATACAGGCGGTATCCAGTTTAGTCTAGTTAAAACCAATTTTTATTAAGTCCAACCAACCATTAAGGCGGTATCCTCATTAAGTCAGATTTTAAATAGTTTATATATTATAATTAAGGGAGATTAATCTAAATATTAATAATAAAAGTTTTACCTTTTACCTCAATAGGGGGGAGTTACGTCCTCATTGCTGAATAGTAAAAACTGAAAAGTAAAGAAAAGAAAGTACTATTGCGTGAAAGTAAATAAAATTAAATGCTGAAAGTTGTAAATAAACAAACAAGATACAATCTTCTTAATATTCTTTAGGAATTCCTTAGAAGAAAGTATGAATTACAAATGAAATTTTGGCCTCTATTTATAGAAAATTTTGGCTTGGCACGTCGCGATGCGCCGTTGATCTTGGACGCGTGGCAATCGGCATCTAGGATGGTGAAAAGTGGCAGGTGCACTTTAATGAGTGCGCATTTTAGCAAACTTCTCTGATTGTGACACGTATCAGGTGCACGTTAGCGGTGTATTTTAGTAGGAGGCACACGTTTGCACTGAGCATCTTAACAAATGGCGTACTTTAGCAGGAAATTTACATTTTTCCCCTTTTTGTCTGTTTTCCACTGTTTTGGCCCCGAATTGCCTCTAGAGAGTCCTGTTATTTTATTTATTTACAAAATAACACAAAACACATCGAAATATTCACAAAACTCGAGAAACTATACAAAATATTAAGTTAAAGGAGTCGAAAATATTGATCTATATACCACTCATCACACCCCCAAACCTAACATTTTGCTAGTTCTCGAGCAACAATAAAATAAAATAACATAAACATCTTTAAAATAGAAATTAAACTAAGCCACTTTCGTCTGGATCACGGTTGCATTTAGCATATACAACAAGCCTTAAAACCCTTAGGTGTCACTAGTGGACAAGTTGTAGTCTCGTGATGGCATACAACAACGATACCCACAAACGTCAATATAAAACTAATGCACACAAAAGCAAAAAAACAAGAGAAAAATAGAATAAACATGTTAGTGACTAAACATGTGAAACTTCTTATCCAAGTTAAAAGTTGTTTTCTTTCTTTCTAAATTACCAAATAAGTAAATTCTCCGATTATTTTTACCATTCTTCAGGCCCACAGCTAACAAAGTATTAAACAAGTCATTCTGCCCACAATATTCATAAGTGTAGTTGAAAGAGAGTAATATTTATGTCCTAAAGTTATATCAGAATTCACACATTTTTTAATAATGGAATATTTTTCTGATTTGTTTTTATTTATATATAATATCATCCATCCATGTAGCGAGCTTTGGGCCAGTGACTCCCAAACCAGTTGGCTTTAGGGCACTAGGTGTTAAGACACCCATACGGACTTAATTTCTCGGATTTCAGATATAAATATATTTTTTAACATCTCTGATCCGTGTAGCGAGCTTGGAGCCAGTGACTCCCAAACCAGTTGGTAATAGGGCACTAGGTGTTAAAACACCCATACGAACTTAATAACTCGGATCTCATACTTTTTTAATCCCATCACTTTTTTAGATGCTTCCTCCAATTAAACAAGAGCACTTAATATTACAAACTTTTTCAATTACAACTCATGTTCGTATGTTACCATGTATGTTGATAATACATGTCAACTGAGCATATGAAGATCCATTTTAATCAGTTTTATGGAGAATTCACAAATTAAATAATTCAAAAGGAAATAAGCAAAAAATTAACTTGTTACAAAATAGGTTGAGATACGTCTCAGGAGTGGAAATTCCTTACACAGCTATCTCACATCAATTTCACCTGATTAATCAAATTACAAACACAAAATATTTTTAATTTTTGTAAAAATTTTTTATTTTTTTTTTATTTTTTTTTACTTTTTTGACTAAAAACACAATTAAAAACAAGATACTAGTCAACTATTCCCCTCCCACAAACCTAAATGAGATATTGTCCCAAATGTCTTAAAAAGTATAAGATGTGTTTAGAAGATAGTACCTGGTTAGCTGAAATTCTAGAAAGAAAATTAAAGGTTAAGATCCAGGTTTATCCGATGTTTCTTACCACAATCATTATCTGACCAGTTAATCTTGGAAATGATAGGGTCAATTTGTGGTTCAAAGGCTAAGATTTGTTCAATTAAATCCTGGGCAGTTCTGGCAGTGAAGAGGATATCTTTTACAGGTTTTTACATGAACCCATTTCTCCGGGCATCATCAACAAACAGAAAAAGAAAATCATAAAATCCATCAGCGTTAAACAGTCCCATCAGTTTTTGGTGTATGTTCAAGTTTGCCCAAGGTAACACTGTAAAAATTTTCTCAATTGTGCCCAAGCCACCTGGGAATGCAATAAAAGCATCAGCAGGGTTAATCATTTCTACATGTCGTTCAAACATACATGGCACGATAAGTTCCTCTCTGTTTGAAGGCCCTATAAGATTCACCTCCGCCAAGGGTTTTGGGATGATTCCCAAGACTTGATTACCTCATTCCTGTACAGCCCTTGAAACAATCCCCATTAAACCAAGATTGCCATTGCCATATACTAAGTGCATATTCATTTCAGTAATGACTCAACCCAATTCATGTGTTGTCGCTACGAATTCTGGTTTGGAACCAACGCTAGTACCACAGAACACACATACATTTATAACTCTTCTTCGTGAAGTGGCTTCCATTTTTATGTATTTCTTTCTCAGCTCTAGATGCCTTCAATAGTGCAAAAATGAGTTGAATTTATAGAACCTGAAAAAAGGGTTAGTAATAATAGCACTTGTATCTGTTAGGGATATGCCCTATACCCAACTTGTGGATGGGCTATATGTAAATGTATTTGTAATATTTTCATTAATTAATAAAATGGCAATCTTTATTATACGTGTCTTACATAACTTATATGAATCATCAAACACTGTAATAAAGCCCTTGGAGTAATAAGATAATGGCTTCCACGCCTTATGAGAATCATTACTCTTAAATGTTCCTAGTTATAATTTTGTGAATAATCTAGGCGTTCACAAAGCGGAGAGACTAGCATGATGATATGATCTGCCCTTAAGTGGGGTAGCCGATCTTATAGGCTACTAGCAGAGATCCTTCCACTTGGTGTATCACATGGATGCATGATTTGCTCGTGTCTATCGAACTGACTGCAAAAAGTTTTCACATGAAGTGTTTATCCCATGTGTCTGTGAGAATTTTCATGTATCGATTGTATGACTAGTCTTTAGACTTGAGGTCTTTACAATCTTATGTGTGCATCAAATAACTTTGACATTCTCCTTCCCCGGTTCAAAAGATCCGGTCATAAGGGTATGATTGGGTCATTTGTTGAAACACATGAAGTTTGTAAAGATACAACAGAGAATCACCACTCTCTCGGATAATATTTTCTTATAAGAGTGTATTCCAGTTCACGGTATGATATGTGTGATCAGTGCTTGAGACTGTGGCCGCAGCGGAAGAATCATGTGAGATTATTGGGTTAGCACGATTCATGACACTATCAACATCATACCTTTGACTATATGGGTAGACACTTTCCATACCCTAGGTCAAACGGTGGGGATACAGTGAGGCGATGGACCGTATCATATGTAAATCTTATACATAATAGGTATATATCTTTCCTTCTCATTTGGGGGCATTGGCATGTTGCTAGATGTCAACCTTGGTCATTGAAATCGAACGACCATCTGATCGGATGATAATTTATGTTCGATTAAATTATCACAATTCATTTCATGTCCAACTTGAGGGGAACCCAAAAGGTCACACACAACAAAGTCGAAATCAATGGTTAACAGTGCACGATACAAATTTAATAGTATATATGATTGATGTAGGAATTTTTCATAAATGGTTCAATGTATTTAATTATTGAACAGATCATTTATGAAGTTCCATAGTGGCCTAGGGATTGGTGAATGACGATAGGGGCACTTTGGGAATTGGAATAAATAAAAAAAAGTGAATAGTAACATGAATAGTAAAAAAAAATTTGTTATTTGTTTTTAATTCCAATTCGGCCCAAACTCTTATTATGGTTTTATAATCTCATTAAACCACTAAATTAAGATCCAATGGCTAAGATTAAATTAGCATTTATCCCACATCGGATTCTTAATTAATTTTGTTGTGTTTGGAGCACCTATATAAACCCAAAGAATTTTTTAAAAATTTTGCACCAAACCTCTCATATATTGGGTTTATATAAGTGAGCAACTCTAAATTTTAAGAGTAAGCCACTGATTTTGAGGATCCTTAAGTCTAATTGACTAGAGGAACCTCGACTTAAAAGTTTTGAGGTATTTTCCTAGGCTAGCACCAAGGGCAAAATACCCATGTACTCAAGGCGTAGTCTTGCCGTTGAGTTTTGGCTTTGGTGTGTGCATCTTTGGAGGCCATACACTTGGGTGGCTCTTTGGAACGTGGAAGAGCTTGCTGAGTTTGAGAAAAGCTTGTAGATTGGAGCGAGGACTGGAGGAGTCTTCGGTTCATGTAAGCCATCGACGAAAGGAAAGTTCAGACCCAATTGGGAAGGACCCTACACAGTCCAGAAAGTGATGGAAAATGGGGGCAGTGAGACTGTCAGTCACTGGCAGAAGACCTAACCCAACAGAATAGGAAATTCATGCATGCATGCACATAATGTGTCTGCATTATTTTTGTGTTTTGTTTTGTTTTGTATTCACAGGTTTCAAAGAAGAAAAGAAGAAAGCGGCAAATGCAAGCCAACCAGAAGCAGCAACATATGAGTATTGGTTTCGGGGATGAGTCCCAGGGTTAAGGCCCACATCGGTATTAGTTTCGGGGATGAGTCCTGGGGTGAGGCCTGCATCAGTGTTAGTTTCAGGGATGAGTCCCAGGGTTGAGGCCCACGTCAGCATCGGTTCTCGGGAATGAATCCCAGAGGGCGAAGCCCGCAGTTGAAAGGAAGAATTCCAATGGAGTGAGTGGGAAAAAAATGAGAAGAGGGGAGAGAGAGAAGGGTCTTTGATGGTTAGACATGTGTCCAGTGATGACATTGTTTGCTGTAGGGTGAAACCTTAGAAACGATAAGTGCGGGACATGCTCTCATCCGGTATTCTGAGTAGTTGATCTCGGCTAGACTCGCGAGCACTTGATTACAGGATCTTAGCGGTAGAAGCCTGAGTAGTCGGCGAGATGACTAGTTGAAGAGATGGCAGATCAGTGAATGATCATTTGCCTAGATATCCATCCTGGTTACTTATGCTACGATATGTGATATGGTTAGAAACAAAGAAAAATGTCTCTGAAAAGAAAAGGAAAAAATAGACCACCTATAACCGATAAGCGTGAAGCTACCCAAGGGCAAGTATTAGGACCACCATGAGGAGAAATACTACCTAAAGGGTATGTGTCGGAAAAAGAGAAAGAAAGAAAAATGAAAGAAAAGAAAAAAAAGAAAAAGAATAAGAAAGTTCAAAATGAAAAGAAAGAAAAGAAAGAGACGAAAGAAAAAAAAAGAAGAAAACCATATCACGTTGAGTACGAGGAAGTAATCACAGAGTATGATCAAGACGTCTCGGTTGCTTAGACCCACTAATCCAATTCTTCGAGACAAAATCATCGAGTTGGTTTACTTAAGGATCAAGCTGCAAAATAACCTCGGCACACACACACTAGGAGGCTAGTTCAGATCACTCATTCAGACGACCAGATTTGAGTGTATTAAGTTTTTTAAAGGTTCTCTAGTTTCGACACGAAGCATTCTTTGAGGACGAAAATATGTTTAATTATCAGGATTATCTCGTGAGAAGTAGTACTTATGAGAGCAGCAAAGAATAGAAAAATGAACAAAGACTAGGGGAGACCAGTCTACCCTTTCTCATACAGCACGGTTCATGAATAAACCATCACATCAGTATCAGTTTGGGGATGAGTCCCAGGGTCGAGGTCCGCATCAGTATTAGTTTTGGGATGCGTCCCAAGGTCGAGGACTGCATCATCATCAGTTTTGGGATGCGTCCTAGGGTCGAGGCCCACATTGTCAGTGGTATTGGGATGCGTCCCAGGGTCGAGGCCCCCGTTGTCAGCAGTTCCGAGATGCGTCCAATGGTCGAGGCCCACTGTGTCATCAGTTATAGTTCGGGATACGTCCCAGGGTCGAGGCCCCCTACATCATCAGTTTTGGGATGCGTCCTAGGGTTGAGGCCCACATTGTCAGTGGTATTGCGATGCGTCCCAGGGTCGAGGCCCCCGTTGTCAGTAGTTCTAGGATACGTCCTAGGGTCGAGGCCCATTGCGTCATCAGTTGTAGTTTCGAGATGCATCCCAAGGTCGAGGCCCACTACATCATCAGTTTTGGGATGCGTCCCAGGGTCGAGGCCGACATTATCAGTGGTATTGGGATGCGTCCCAGGGTTGAGGCCCCCGTTGTCAGTTGTAGTTATTGGTATGAGTCCTAGGGTCGAGGCCCACTGTATCAACAACTCAGTTCGAAGCAGCAAACAAGTCAGGTGGCAGCTGGCGAGCCAGGTAAGTAAAAATGCATTGCATAACTTTGATAGTATTGTCATTGACACACACTGCACAAGTCCTATCAAAGTGGTGGCGACTGTCGGCACTGCATTTTTACATAAAAGTCCCGATGATGAGTCTCACTTGGAGACACTACATCTTTAAAGTTGTGGAAGTCGCGGGAAACGGACGTCGGAAGGGAAAAGTCAGAAATTGATATCTTCTTGGACTAAATTTTTTTGCTTAGCTATGGGTTCGCTCGTTGGACCTCTATTTTAAAATTCATCCTCAGCCCAAACCCCCACAAGCCACACACCAAGCCCACACACCACCAAGCCCACCAAAAAGAACCAAACCCACACCCAAATCCTCTTAGCTCACGCCCAAGCCCATTAAAATACAACCAAAATAATAAATCCACACATTAAACATATTCATAATCCAATTAAATCACCTTCTTAAACTAAATAAAATAAAATCAAATAAAATCAATTTACCTTCCTAAAATGAAGATATCATTTCCTTGTGATACACAAATTAAAAGATATCCCCATAATTGCAATATTCTTTCCATATTCCCATAAGGTAAACCCCAACCTTTGCCTATAAAAAGAAGCACAAACCCAACTGTTTGATCCATAGCATTCACGCCCAAGCACTCTAGAGAATTCCCCTCATTGCTGTGAATAAGCCTCTCAAGCAAAGCCCTCAATTGCCGCACAAACAACCTTGAAACTAGCCCTCCATTACCGCATAAACAACCTTGAAACCAGCCCTCTCATTGCCTTACAAACACCCCTGAAACTAGTCTTCATATTACAACAACATAACCCCCCTCATTCACCGCAAAACACCACCGAAAACAGCCCCTAAACTACACTCAATCACCACAAAAAATACCCCATGAAAACTGCACTGCCATCACCAAAAATCACTACTGAAACAACCTTTGAAACCACCGAAACTGCACCTTAGAAACTTCCTTATATTATCGCAAAACACAGCCTAGAAACCGCTCCAAACCACCGCAAAAACCGCAGCCCTAACACGCCTCAACAGCCGCAAAACAGTAAGAAAAAATAGACCTTATATCGTAAAATAGTGACCAGAAAACATAGCAAAAATAGCAGCGAAACAGAGTAAAACAGCAGCCAAAACAGCGAAAACAGCGAAGGAAAACGTTGAACCAGTGAATCAGAGGTTGGGAGTTGCGGAGCGTAACCCTTCTGATGGCCGTGTAACGCACACGAAGAGATGACTTAAGAGGTTAGACCTGAGGGCACCTTTTTATTTATTCCCGCACTTTCTTTCCGTTAGTTATTATTATTTCTTAGCATGCGTATTATAGTTTCATGTAAGTTGTGGCCATGGGATGAATGAAATATGTGTTATCTCTTGCGGTATATCGGATAGAAACCGAATGTAAATTCTGTAGCCGAATCCGAATGGACGGTAGTGCGGTCTATACTCGGGATACAGTGCCACGTACCGCTTGAGAGAGCACATATTTCGTGTCATCCGATCTTTTCTTTATCCTTATCTTATGCTTATTGTTGTTTGTTAGAATAGTATGTACTTTTATGCATGATTAGGTTATTTAATAGTTATTTTTTATGCATGATTAGGTTGTTTAGTATGTTATTTTTTATGCATGATTTAGTTATTTCTTTCGCATTAGGGACTTGTTTATGTCTCTTCTAAGTTTATGTTTAGATTATTATTTAGTTACATTGCCATGCTTAGCGATTTAATGTATGCATGAGATTGTGTGCTTGCCGTTATTCCGACTTACTTTTATACATGCAAACTTAGTGATAGGTCGTATGCAAACTTAGATGTAGGTTGTTGTTGCGTAGACTCGGTTATATTATTACATAAATCCGTTCATTACAAGTGGCATAAGTAATGGACCATTCCGAACCCAACGATTTGAGGTATTCCTTTGCGAGGGGTGAGTGCGGCCTTAAATCATTATCCCAGTTCACACTGGGTGGCGACTCCATGTTATTTCTCTGGTTTAGTTCCCCCGTGGGCTACTCCATACTCCCGAATTGGCCGCGTACCTGGAACAGTTTCGCTGATTTCTGTGTCATACAGTAACATGCCTAGGCTTGTAGAATAATAAAAACAAATGGGTCTTGGGCAAAGGGATAGCGGCATCATAATTTAATTTATTTAATTTTCCACTGCGCACTCGTGGCTGCTTCCCAACAGTATCTTCCAAATGAAGGTTATTAGCTTAAACAAGAAATCGTGAAAGGTCAAAAAGTCTGGATCCTGTCAGAGAAAGTAAAATAACAAAACAAATCACAATTATTAGTAAAAGACAAAGAAAAAAATATTTACAAGAAGTAACGGTGAATGACATCTATGCGTCAGAGACAAGCTTCCCATTCAATTTTCTTATAAATTGACAAACATAGTCTTTTAAAGTCAGATCCCGAGACTTAACTGTTGTCTTTCTTTTCGGATTTGTGTATGTTACAAGCGAATTGCGTGATACACATATCCATTGGGATGTGTCTCAAGATTCTTAGATATATCATTCAAAGACTCCTTACTCAAGCATCCCTAATGATTTAATTTATCTTCACGGTCATCGGATACCATTTCTAAATAACGACAACGAGTATTACTTGTCAGGCGAGCATATTTATAGCAAACACACATTCTTTTAGCTCTTCTATTTTTAGCATAGGTGCTTCTTCGTAAACAGGCAGATGTGAAATAAAAGAGTCAGAGGACTCACTTGCCAATCAGCTGTTGGGAAGCGACCGCGAGTGCGCAGCGGAAAATCAAAAATTACGAAATTATGATTCCGCTATCCATTTGCCCAAGTCCCATTTGTTTTGATTTTCTATTCTACAAGCCTAGGCATGTTACTATTTATTCTAAGCATAAAATCTCATAAAAAATTTAGAGAACATAAACTTAAACATGCTTACTATCATAAGAACTCTAATTAAAAATAAAGAATGAAAAAGACTTATTTGAACCGATGACTCCTCCAGTCCTCCCTCCAATCTACAAGTTTTTCTCGAACTCAGCAAGCTCTTCCACTTTCCAAAGAGCCACCCAAGTGTGTGGCCTCCAAAGGTGCACACACCAAAGCTAAAACTCAACGGCAAGACTACACCTTGAGTGCACAAGTATTTTTCCATTGGTGCTAGCCTAGGCAAATACCTCAAAACTTTTAACTTGAGATTCCTCTAGTCAGTTAGACTTAAGGATCCTCAAAATCAGTGGCTTACTCTTAAACATTAGAGTTGCTCACTTATATAAACCCAATATACGAAAGGTTTGGTGCAAAAATTTGTAAAGAATTCATTGGGTTTATATAGGTGCTCTAAAGACAACAAAATTAATTAAGAATCCGATTTGGGATAAATGCTAATTTTATCTTAGCCATTGGATCTTAATTTAGTGGTTTAATGAGATTATAAAACCCTAATAAGAGTTTGGGCCGAATTGGAATTCAAAACAAATAACAAATAAAAACAATTTACTATTCACATTACTATTCATATTTTATTTATTTATTCCAATTCCCAAAGTGTCCATATAGTCATTCACCAATCCCTAAGCCACTATGGAACCTCATAAATGATCTTTTTAATAATTAAAAACATTGAACCATTTATAAAAAATTCCTACATCAATCATATATGCTGTTAAATTTGTACTATGCACTGTTAACCATTGATTTCGACTTTATTGTGTGTGGCCTTTTGGGTTCCCCTCAAATTGGACATGAAATGAATCATGATAATTTAATTGAACATAAATTATCCTCCGATCTGATGGTCGTTCGATTTTAATGACCGAGCTTGACATCTAGCAACATGCCAATGCCCCCAAATGGGAAGGAAAGATATATATACCCATTTTGTATGCGATTTACATATGATACCATCCCTCGCCTCACTGTATTCCCACCGTTTGACCTAGGGTATGGAAAGTGTCTACCCATATAGTCAAATGTATGATGTTGATAGTGTCATGAATCGTGCTAACCCAAGAATCTCCCATGATTCTTCTGTTGTGGCTACAGTCTCAAGCACTGATCACACATATCAACCCGCGAACTAGAATACTACTCTTATAAGAAAATATTATCTTAGAGAGTGGCAATTGATGAGTGGTATTTATATCACTATTTCCCACTCATTTATCCTAATATTTTGTATAGTTTCTTGAGTTTTGTGAAAGTTTTGATGTGTTTTATAGTTATTTTACAGATAAATAAAGTTTGGAAAGCATTGGAAGCAATTTTGAGACAAAACAGTGAAAAAGAACGAAAAGGGCATTTTTGTAATTTGTCCGCATCGCGACGCGCAAGCCCTTGGCATCGCGACGCCTAACATGCACCAAGACTTGCTAACATGCCCCGGGTCCACAAGTCAGAATCTGAGAAGTTTGACTTTGCTAACGTGCGCCGTGCCACGTGTCACCATCACAGCCAATCTGCTAACGTGCGTCGTGCCACGTGTCATAATCTTACGGTGCCGACAGTCGCCATCACCACGTGCCGCCATGTGTCACGCTACGTCATCATCCACATCACCAGTTGACCGAGTAAAAGTGCCACATCATCATCAACCAATCACAGCGTGCCACATGTCATCATTCTATGGTGCCGACAATCTTTTTCACCATGTGCCGCCACATCAGTGCCACGTCATCACCATGTCAGCTCAATCATTCAGCTCCCATCCGCCTTCCTACGTGTCACCTTATCACCTTATCCAGAATCTGAAGCCGACGAACAAAGAGCTGCCACGTCGACAATCAATCGCGTCGCGACGCGAGCTGCGCGTCGCGACGTGGACCCCCTACTGACGCCAATAAATTCAGCTCGATTTCAGAATTCAAATCATGCCTTCCTTGAGTTTTCTAAGGACTTTATGGATTGCATCTTATGTGTTTAATTTTTTTAATTTAAATTAAGCATTTTTACTTTTAGTATTTTTAATTATGCATTTTTACTTTTTGTAATAAAATTTTATTTTATTTTCTTTTTGTTCTTTTATGTTCAGTAGTTAATTTACTGCTGGAGTAAAGCTGAAGCTTTTTACTTTTATAATTTATTAATCTCCCTTAACTATAATATATAAATGATTTAAAACCTGACTTAATAAGGATACCGCTATATTGGTCGGTTGGTAATTATTTTTAAACTGGTTCTACCTGACTTAATGAGGATACCGCCTGGTTGGTCGGTTGGTAATTAATTATTAATTTGACTTAATCAGGATACCGCCTATATGGCTGGTTGGTAAATATCACACATATATTATAATAAGGAAATTTCTAAATTAGAAATAGTAAAGGTATATTACTCTCACTTCAATTATAATATGGAAATTGTAATTTAATAATACGAATTAAAAGTTAATTCCGCCTTAATGGCTCGTTTTAATTATGTAACATAATGTGACCCCGCCTATATGGCTGGTCTTTAGGTGACAGATAATTACCGCCTATTTTTATGCATAAATAATAACACCGCCTTTATGGCTAGTTCAACTTAATTGGATAATACTGGCCCCAGCATTTTATTTTAATTCTAGGGAAGTGATGAAACATAATATTACTAGGTTTAATAATTGATTTAATTATTTATTGGGTAATTCTTTAGTTTGTTTATTGAGTCTTAAGCTTAATGCTTCTTGTTGTCTGATCACCAATAAAATTGATGTGGTAAACTTAAAATGAACTAGACATATGGATTCTAGGTTTCAGCCTTAGATTCAATAGCCCACGATCTTCCTTGAGGATAGATAACCTTTTAATAGATTTCCTTACATGATAGACATATACCTGTCGGGCGGGGGTAGCCACAATTGGAACTTGATCTTAATGAATCCAGGTAATTTGGTTGACATAGACATATGGTTCAATGGGTTATACTGGGTATTTGCGTCTGACCATCGACATAGGCTTTTGCATAATTTCGTGTTCCAAGTTAGCAAACTGATTTGTTACACATATATAAGAGAATCATTTCATCTTTATAATAATATTGTGTGGAATCACAACCCTGGATCTTTGAGTCTTTTGTTATTTTCCTTAGTATTTTCTTTTGAGTCTGTTTTTATTTAAATTAGCAAATCCACATTCAACCAACCAAAAGCAATCAATTCCCTTCTCCCTATAATTAGATACCTGTAAATAAATAGTATCAATAATTAATAACAACAGTAGGAATTAAGTCCTCGTGGGATTGATATTTTTATACTACTTGAATGATACATGCGTTTGCGTTATACGTGTGTGTTTACGCCGGACAAGTTTTTGGCGACGTTGCCGGGGACTTATTTTTCTTGAGTTATTAATTTTGAATCTATCTAATTTACTTGTATCTAATTTTCTTTATTTTTATCTGTAATTTTATTTCTTTCTTTTGTTTTCAGGTGATTGAAAAATGGAACATTATTGGGAGATTGAAATATTACGAGCTTTACTAGAAGAAGATACACCCCAAATCTGGGAGCAACAGTCTGGTTTTCTGAGGCTTGTTGTTCAGCCCAACAATTATCACTGGATGTCAGAATAAAGCAATACTACATTTGCTCATCAGAACGAAATGGGGAGATGTGTGATATGTGATGGTAACCACTCGAGCAATCAATGCATATACCTTTCAGAGTTGCAGAATTTTCGGAATCATTCAAGGTATGAAGAACCAACACATTTTCCATCTTATCCACCATCCATCTACGATCTTCATCAAGAACCAGAACCATCAGAGGAAGATCAGTTGATTCACATGCTCAAAGATTGGTTCGAGGAACGGGAAGCTCAATTTGATGCACAAATTCAGAGTCAAGCGGCGTCTATACAGAGGATGACAGATCAAGTTAGACAATTAACAGATAACCTGAATGACATATCTCACGGAGCTAATTCAAATAATACCGAAGAAGCCTTCGAATATCCTGAGATTCGCCATGACATCATAACAGAGGATGAAGCTGAGCAGTATCAAGAATCAGAGGTATCAGTTCAGGAGCCCGAACCAACAAGATCTCTGTTTGATTTTTATTATTCTGACTCTAACGAGGATGAAAAAGCTGAGCTATTTATACCAATTGCACCAACTAAGGATGATGAAACTTTTCATCCTCAAAATGAAGATCTTGGAGAATGTTTTGCACTAATGTTTGAAGACGAGCTACCTAAGCCAGTCATATCAGAAGATGAAGACCTAAAATCTGACATATCTTTACATCATCAGGGTGACACTTATGGAGCATGCATTTCACAAATGACAGATGAATAATTGATTGCGGAAATCCTAAAATATATCTGTGAAGAAAATATGTAGCAAGAAACAGAGCAAATGGAAAAGCAAATTTCTGACCTTATTGAAGATCCAGTGAATTCAGGCGAAACATCACTGTTTTGGGGAGTACAAATCAAAGATATCACTCAAAGCGTGACAGAATGGAACTCCCATTCCAAGCCAAGCACCATACGAGACGTCCTGATTTTTTTTATTTCTTTCTTTTCAAGGAACATTGGAGTGACAAAGATTAAGAAGATGAACGAGCATGAATGTGACAAAATTCTTTTTACCACCTTACCGTTGGAAGAGACCCTCAAAAGCAACGCCATGGAGACATTATAACCCATAGCGTCACTGTTTTGTAAATGATATTGTATTATTGTACAAAAATTAACTATGTGATAATGAAATTGCCCTTTTTGGCGTTTTGTAAAATTATTTACTTTAATATATTAATGGCAAAAGTCCATATGATTAGTTCCGTATTGAGATGATATGAGACAGTATCAATATAAAAGGTTTAATCATTAAATATCCCTAGTCGGAGTATTATCGATCGGACATCGATAATGCGGATAGACTAGTATTGCACTTGTGCGAGTTGTGATGGCACAACGGCATAGTTCTCATATATTTAAGTATTGGATACTTATGCAAGTGCGGTAGGAGGTTGTGTTTTACCGATGGTACGGAAAACACTTCGCTCTGGAAAGACCCCGCGGAATCCCATTGGTAGTATGTCTGCGTGTCTATGGGAGGCCGCATCAGGTAGGTGTATATGGTCTTAACCTGAGACTTGCATCGCTAGTACTTGCGACAATCGGTAAACTTTGGTTGTGGTGGTTCGGGGCTTTAACCGGTTCTGTGTACACCTCTTCTGGGTTTATCGAGAATCGTAGTGTACTGGATGTGATGTCAAGATGGAAGTATCACTTCAGACATATGGAGATGATGATCACGCAGGATACAGAACTAGTACTCTATAATAGGTTGCAACCGTCGGGATAATATGACCAGGTCAGGATTGTCCGATTTAAAAAGACTAGTTATTTGATATCCGATATATGTTTCGTACGGGGCAGACACATTTCCAGCCCCAGGCAAACATGTGATCGTCCGATACTGGATCGATATACGCGATACTGCGGTATACTACGCTTGATAAAGATCTAATATTCCAGTAAGAATATTTCTGGAGAATTGGGTAGGCATGGCGCTTTGCTAGAAGCCAACCTTGTCTTGTAAATCGGTAAAAACGTAGTACGAGTACGTACGTGTTTGGATTATCCAACGACCGTATTTACTGCCAACATATCCGGAGATCTCTTGGGTCGCTTCCTGAAGATTCACCTATGATGTTTGATTCGAACTTTATTAATCTTGGATTAATTACGGAGAAACTTTATCTTGGATAAAATGCCTTATTAGGAGAGAGAGAGAGAGATTAATTTGGAATTAATCGATAAAATAATATATTCGATATATTATTAAACGAAATTAGATTTCGACGCGGAATTAAAATCGGATTTTAATTCGGGCAAACGAATTAATTTAGAATTAATTCATTAGCGAACTGAATAGTAATTCCGCAAGGCGTAATTATTTATTCACGTCGCGACGGAAATTCGTTAATTTTTGTTAATTCGAATTGCGAAACCGAGCCCGAAAGTGTTTGCGGACACATTCAAGTTTTGAATCGAGTGGTATCCGCAAATCGCATCGCGATATCTCATTACTTGATACGAATAGATGATGGATGTATCTAGTCACCTTTGAGGGATGATACATTGTCTCTATCTCAAAGTAATGTAATGATGGCAAATGATGGATTTTCTTTTGGAGGGAAAACCTTTCACGGTTTTTGAAGGGTTTTTAATTAAAAATTCATTTTGTATTTGATATCAATCATTGCTTCATTTGCTAACTCACGGTTTAAGAAACAAATTGAGAGAACAAAATCAAAAAAAAGGCAATACACTCTCTTCTCTCCTTCTCTTCACGCAAGCCGTGAGCTTCATCAATGGCAGAAAATTGTTTTCTCCATTTTTGCTAGCACAACAAGGATCAAAGGAGGTGATAGGGAAACACATTTGGAGCTTGGAGTACTAGAATTTTGAGGCTTCTCACACTTTTGTTCTTGGCCGAAAACAGCCCAAAGATTTGCAACTTCTATCATTCTTGTTCTTGGCCGCATATCACCCACCTTGGAGGCTCAAGGATCCTCTTCACCATTTTCCTCACAAAGCTTTGTAAGTATGCTTCCGCCATCCTTCAAGCTTTGCATGTATGTTTTTTGTATTTCTATGGCTTAATCTTTCTTTGGGACTAATTATAGAAACCAACAATGGTATCATTGAGCCATGTTTAAGCATGAAATACATTAGGGTTAATTTGGGGAAAATTGATTGAAGCATGTTCTTGTGAAATTGGATGCTATAGTATGCTTATATGTATGTTATTTGATATATTACATGATCAATTTTAAGAAAAATGCATTGGATGATTTTTCCCCCAAAATGTTGTCTTGGCCGAATGTGGAGGTGCTTCCATAGATTTGAAATTTTTCATGCACAAGCTTATTGATGACTTAAGCATGATTACATGTATGATATATGATATAATACATGATCAATTTTGAGAAAAATGCATTGGATGATTTTTCCCAAAATGTTTCATTTGGCCGAATGTGAGGTACTTCCATTAAGTTGAATTTTTGCATGCACAAGTTCATTGGATGATTTGAGTGTGCTTAAATGTTTGTAATATGATGTATTACATGATCAATTTTGAGAAAATGCATTGGATATTTTTTCCCCAAAATTGATGCCTTGGCCGAATGTGTAGGTCATTTTAGATTTGGAATTTTTCATGCACAAGTTATAAGATGATTAAGCATGATTAAATGTATGATATTTGATGTAATACATGATCAATTTTGAGAAAAATGCATTGGATGATTTTTTCCCTAAAGTTGATGCTTGACCGAAAATGGAGGTCTTTTCACTTTATTGAATTTTGCTTTCAAGTTCATTAGATGACTTAAAATCAATACGGATGATAGATTAGTGATTCAATTGGATTGAAAAAACAAATCGAACCGCAAAAATCTCTCTTGGCCGAATACAACATGACATGTTAAAGGACTTGATTTTTGTTCAAATAAATGTTAGACAAGTGTTTTGAACAATTGATGATTAATAAATTAAATTGGTGTTTTTTGAAATATTTGGTTTAATGAATTAATCATGCAATTACACTTTAATCAATTGAATTTTAAAATTTGGAATATTAAAATTTGATTAATGGGCTTTTATGTTTAATTGGGCCTTATGGGCTTGAAATTGATTTTATGGCACTTAAGGGTGATTCCTTATTGGGCTTGGTAATTGGGTTTGACCCACATTGACCAAGCCCAAGCCTTTATAAATCAATTGAAAGCCCATCGGACTTTAATTAAACACACATTGGATGTTAGTTGGGCTTGGAGACCCAATTTGATAAGATTTAGAATCTAATCTTTAAAAGCACATTAAAAGTGTAAACATTTAATTTGGAATTAAAATAAAATGAATTAATATTGAATGCGACTTAAATGGATTTAACGGGTAGTTCGATATAATTCATGAATTTACCTTATGTACTTATTCTCAAACGAGTTGGACTCGCGCAAAATCAAACCGTTGATTGAACATTGGATGATCACTTAAACAAAGACTAATTAATTGGATTGATTGGTTGTATAGCATGTCTTGAATGAATATACATGTATGTGATGAATGAATGGTGTATAGCGATGGATATTAGAAGGGAAAGGGTAATTTTAGAAATTATTGTAAATTTAGAATTTATAAATTGGACCTGCGTGTCCAGCCTTATCTCTTTTATCTCTTTGTATTCTCTTCTCACCTAATTCCCCTCAATGTAATGAGGTTTCTCTTATTGTATTATGTAATTGGGTAGAAGTAGAATATTGCTAGCGGGGAGTGGAAAGGGAGTGATTTGTTCTAGGAACAAATTGTTTTATATATCCATCCGTATATCACTATTAATTTATTTTATGCACTTTATGATGTTTTAGAAGCATGCTTAAGGGTGTATGATGATGAGACCTAACAAAGATAATAAATTGGTTGCCAATTACGAATAAATCCCTCAATTTATATTAAGCAATTATCCTTCCATTGAATGATTCTTGTTCAAGATCCAAAATTGACATTGGTTTGTTGGCCAAAGTCAAGACCTTTGTCAATTGAGGATGTACTTGAATCATGAAAGTTTTGTTCCACATCGGTGTCTTGTCCAAGTTGTGATTTGTTGGCCAAAGTCAAGATCACTTCTTGTCCAACGACATTGATTACGAAACTTTCCTTGTCAATGGGTCTCGCTTAACCGGAATCATTAGGTTTGTTGTGCCAAAGCCAAGGCCTAGATGGTTCGGAGGATATGGTTAGGAAAATGTATTAGATACATTGGCATAAGTAAATATACATATGTTTTGGACTTGGATGTCCACCTAACCGGATCTAGGAATTGGATGAGATCCAATTGATCTTTGAGATCTACCTAGTTAAATAGCATACAGCTTGTTGGCCAAAGTCAAGGTTGTGTGTTATTTAACGGGATCCTAGCCCACTAGGAAATAGGATTTCCCGAGTTCTCAACAGAGGGTTAGAGACTTGATAAAAATAGTGGGAGGCTAGTATTGAATTTGCAATTTCATTCAGATACTTAGCCTTACGCGTCTTTCAAATTTATTTCGTCTATTTAATTAAAATTAGTTGGACTAATTGTTATTTTTCTATTTGTTACTGTTTGTGACAGTTTGACTGTACCCATTTTATCGTTAACTAGATAGTTGGACTATCGTAGTTGAGATGGCTAGCAAGGTAAATGTCCGAGACATCATCATGGGACAATGTCTTTAAGGGGACAAACTTCGCTGATTGGGAAATGAACCTGAGGATAGTCCTTGGGGCTGAGAGGATGCTGTACACTATACAAACACCTCTCCCGCCTAAGCCCACTGACCCACTTGAGCTGGAGTTATGGAAAACTCACAGCAATGATTGTGACACAGCTCAGGCTATTATGTTAGCTTCGATGACTCAGCACTTTCGTCGCCAGAATAGGGACTTGGATCCTTATAGTATGATGGCTAGACTTCGAGATCTCCACCGCTCCAACAAGCGGATGGAAAGGTACGAGTTGGTGAAGAAACTCTTCCGCCCGAATGACTGAAGGCGCATCAGTTGAGGCCCACGGGGCTCAAATGATCGCCGATATTGATGAGTTGGCCAATATGGGAATAGTCTTGGAGGCTGAGCTGACCATAGATTTGATCTTACAGTCACTTCCTGATACTTGGAGACAAATCATAATCAACTATAAGTTGATGGATACGGATGACACTCTTGGAGAGCTGTTATCCATTTTGAAGGAGTCTGAAAAGAACTCCAAAAAGGGGGCAAGCGCGAGGCGCACTTTACATCGACCTCTCAGAGGCCAAAGGCTGGGCCCAAGCTACTGGAGGGGTGAGGAAGAAGAAACATAAGAAAGGGTAAAGGCAAGTTGACAAAAGCTTCTGGGAAGCCAAGGACAAATCTCAAGATGTCTGCCTCAACTGCGGCAAGAAGGGTCACTGGAAACGTGACTGTCCGAATGGGCAAGGGACAAAAGGAGGATATCAAGGCAGGCAAGGCACTAGCCTCTGGTATGTTTGTTATTGAGATAAATATGACTACTTCTAGTTTAAAAATTGGATTTTTGATTCTGGTTGTGCTGCTCATATTTGTACTGATTTGCAGGATCTGCAGGATAGCAGGATGCTGGCTTCAGGGGAGATTGATCTACGAGTCGGAAACGGAACTCCAGTTGCTGTTTGGCTGTAGGGACTTTTGTTTTGGAATTGCCCTCGGGGCATATGCTTAAACTTTTGAACTGTTATTATATACCTAGTTTGACTAGGAATATCATATCTGTATCTTTGTTAACCCAGCATGGGTACACTTTTGTATTTAGAAACACTGGGTGTTATTTATATAAAAATGATGCAGAAATTTGCACTGCTGTAGCAAATAATGGCCTTTATATTTTGAATATAAATGAATCTCCTAAAAATAAAATGACAAACAAAAGGCTCAAAGAGTAATCTAAAAGATGAAGCTTACATGTGGCATTGTCGTCTAGGACACATAAACAAGACTCGCATATCCACACTTTCGAAGAGTGGGTACTTGGACGGATTTGATCTTAATTCATATGATGTCTGCGAATCTTGTCTTTTAGGCAAAATGCCTAAAACACCTTTTAGTGGTAAAGGTGAACGTACCACAGAACTGTTAGCCCTCGTTCATAGTGACGTATGTGGGCCCATGTCTAGCCAGGCTAGAGGTGGATATCATTACTTCGTAACCTTTACGGATGATGCATCTCGTTATGGTTATGTGTATCTAATGAGACACAAGTCGGAAACTTTTGAGAAATTCAAAGAGTTTCGACACGAAGTAGAAAAACAAACGGGCAAGAGTATTAAGACATTGGGTCGGACCGTGGTGGTGAATACTTAAGTTATGAGTTTCAAGATTACTTGAAAGAAAATGGTATTCTTTCACAGTGGACTCCTCCTGGAACACCGCAATTAAACGGTGTGTGCTGAACGGAGAAACCGTACCTTGTTAGACATGGTAAGGTCGATGATGAGTCAGACTGAGCTACCAATATCCTTCTGGGGATACGCATTAACCAGTGCGGTACTTATTTTGAATAAGGTTCCGTCAAAGTCTGTTGAACAGACTCCATATGAGAAATGGACAGGAAGGAAACCAGGTTTCTCTTTCCTGAAGATTTGGGGATGCTGGGCATATGTTAACGTTTGGAAGGTAGCAAACTAGAACCCAAATCAGATAAATGCCTTTTCTTGGGATATCCTAAGGAAACCAAAGGATATTACTTCTATCACCCACAAGAGAACAAAGTGTTTGTTGCTCTACATGCATTTTTCCTTGAGAAGGAATTCCTAGATGCAGTGGTAAGTGGGAGGAAAGTGGAGCTGGATGAAAATCGTAGTGATACTGTTCCTGGCAATGAATCAATGACAGAACATAAAGAGACCATCCAGGATGAGTCTGTACCACAATCTTCAGATACACAAGGACCGCGTAGGTCGGAGAGAGTCAGGAGGTACCTGAGAGGTATGGGTTCCTGATCTCGCCTCATGTAGATATTAATCTTATTGAGGATAATGAACCGACTACGTATGAGGAAGCAATACAGAATATTGATTGCGCTTTATGGCAAGATGCCATGAAGTCCGAGATGGATTCCATGTATGCCAACCAAGTTTGGACACTGGTTGATGCACCAAAAGGCGTAAAGCCTATTGGATGCAGATGGATCTTCAAGAAGAAGACCGACATGGATGGCAACGTACAAACGTACAAAGCTAGGCTTGTTGCAAAGGGGTATCGTCAACAATATGGTATTGATTATGACGAAACTTTCTCACCCGTTGCCATGATTAAATCCATTCGGATAATGCTTGCAATAGCTGCATATTTCGATTACGAGATATGGCAGATGGACGTTAAAACCGCTTTCCTTAACGGAAACCTTTTGGAGGATGTTTATATGCAACAACCTGACGGTTTTATCGTACCTAGACTTGCAAACAAGGTTTGTAAGTTAAATCGATCCATTTATGGATTGAAGCAAGCATCACGGTCATGGAATCAGCGTTTTGATGAGATCATAAAAGAATATGATTTCATACAAAACGATGATGACCCTTGTGTATACAAGAAGGTTAGTGGGAGAGAACTGACTTTTATTGTCCTTTATGTCGACGACGTATTGCTTATAGGCAATGACATTCCCATGCTAACGTCGGTGAAAGCTTGGCTTTCATTAAAATTCTCCATGAAAGATCTGGGAGAAGCAGCCTTTATTCTGGGAATAAAGATCTACCGGGATAGATCTAGAAAGCTGCTTGGACTCTCCCAGAGTACATATATTGACAAAGTGTTGAAGCGATTCAACATGGATCAATCCAAAAGGGATTAATGCCAATGTCACGTGGTATCCTTCTGTCTAAGGACATCCTAAAACTAAAGAAGAGAGATAACATGAGTCGGATACCGTTCGCCTCGGCAGTCGGATCGATCATGTATGCCATGATATGTACGCGACCTGATGTGTCATATGCTTAAGCATGTGCAGTCGCTATCAGGCCGATCCAGGTGAAGGTCACTGGATGGCTGTTAAGAATATCCTTAAGTATCTTAGACGAACTAAGGATGCTTTCCTAATTTATGGAGGTGGAGAACTTGAGGTGTCTGGATACACCGATGCAAGTTTCCAAACCGACAAGGACGACTTCAAGTCGCAATCCGGGTACATTTTTTGTTTGAATAACGGACCAGTGAGCTGGAAATCTTCCAAGCAAGATACTGTTGCCGATTCAACAACAGAAGCGGAGTATATTGCTGCATCAGAAGCAGCAAAGGAGGCAGTTTGGATCCGAAAATTCCTAATCGGATTAGGAGTAGTTCCGTTAGCTGCTGAGCCCGTGCCATTGTATTGTGACAATAACGGGGCTATAGCACAAGCTAAGGAACCAAGGTCTCATCAACGATCCAAGCATGTTCTTCGGCGTTACCATCTGATTCGGGAGATTATACATCGTGGCGATGTAAAAGTCGATAAGGTCGCATCGGATGACAACATTGCAGATCCGCTGACGAAGGCTGTTTCTTCAGCAAGTGTTTGAACGACATATACATAGTTCAGGTATTAGATGCTTGAGTGACTGGCTATAGGCCAAGTGGGAGATTGTTAGACATTATGACCCATAGCGTCACTGTTTTGTAAATGATATTGTATTATTGTACAAAATTAACTATGTGATAATGAAATTGCCCTTTTGCCGTTTTGTAAAATTATTTACTTTAATATATTAATGGAAAAAGTCCATATGATTAGTTCCGTATTGAGATGATATGAGACAGTATCAATATAAAAGGTTTAATCATTAAATATCCCTAGTCGGAGTATTATCGAGATCGGACATCGATAATGCGGAATAGACTAGTATTGCACTTGTGCGAGTTGTGATGGCACAACGGCATAGTTCTCATATATTTAAGTATTGGATACTTATGCAAGTGCGGTAGGAGGTTGTGTTTTACCGATGGTATGGAAAACAGCTTCGCTCTGGAAAGACCCCGCGGAATCCCATTGGTAGTATGTCTGCGTGTCTATGGGAGTCCGCATCAGGGTAGGTGTATATGGTCTTAACCTGAGACTTGCATCGCTAGTACTTGCGACAATCGGTAAACTTTGGTTTGGTGGTTCGGGGCTTTAACCGGTTCTGTGTACACCTCTTCTGGGTTTATCGAGAATCGTAGTGTACTGGATGTGATGTCAAGATGGAAGTATCACTTCAGACATATGGAGATGATGATCACGCAGTATACAGAACTAGTACTCTATAAATAGGTTGCAACCGTCGGGACAATATGACCAGGTCAGGATTGTCCGATTTAAAAAGACTAGTTATTTGATTTTCTTTCGTATGTTTCGTATGGGGCAGACACATTTCCAGACATATGGATATCGCGATACTGCGGTATACTACGCTTGATAAAGATCTAATATTCCAGTAAGAATATTTCTGGAGAATTGGGTAGGCATGGCGCTTTGTTAGAAGCCAACCTTGTCTTGTAAATCGGTAAAAACGTAGTACGAGGTACGTACGTGTTTGGATTATCCAACGACCGTATTTACTGCCAACATATCCGGAGATCTCTTGGGTCGCTTCCTGAAGATTCACCTATGATGTTTGATTCGAACTTTTTAATCTTGGATTAATTACGGAGAAACTTTATCTTGGATAAAATGCCTTATTAGGAGAGAGAGAGAGATCGATTAATTTGGAATTAATCGATAAAATAATATATTCGATATATATTAACGAAATTAGATTTCGACGCGGAATTAAAATCGGATTTTAATTCGGGCAAACGAATTAATTAGAATAATTCATTAGCGAACTGAATAGTAATTCCGCAAGGCGTAATTATTTAATTCATGTCGCGACGGAAATTCGTTAATTCGGAATTAGCGAAACCGAGCCCGAAAGTGTTTGCGGACACATTCGTATTTTGAATCGAGTGGTATCCGCAAATCGCATCGCGATATCTCATTACTTGATACGAATAGATGATGGATGTATCTAGTCACCTTTGAGGGATGATACATTATCTCTATTCTCAAAGTAATGTAATGATGGCAAATGATGATTTTCTTTTGGAGGGAAAACCTTTCACGGTTTTTGAAGGGTTTTTAATTAAAAATTCATTTTTGTATTTGATACATCATTGCTTCATTGCTAACTCACGGTTTAAGAAACAATTGAGAGAACAAAATCAAAAAAAGGCAATAACACTCTCTTCTCTCCTTCTTCTTCACGCAAGCTGTGAGCTTCATCCATGGCAGAAAATTGTTTTCTCCATTTTTGCTAGCACAACAAGGGATCAAAGGAGGTGATAGGGAAACGCATTTGGAGCTTGGAGTACTAGAAGATTTGAGGCTTCTCACACTTTTGTTCTTGGCCGAAAACAGCCCAAAGATTTGCAACTTCTATCATTCTTGTTCTTGGCCGCATATCACCCACCTTGGAGGCTCAAAGATCCTCTTCACCATTTTCGTCACAAAGCTTTGTAAGTATGTTTCCGCCATCCTTCAAGCTTTGCATGTATGTTTTTTTGTATTTCTATGGCTTAATCTTTCTTTGGGACTAATTATAGAAACCAACAGGATTGTCTCAATTGGACATCCAAAACGACACTGAAACCTCATTGACAGATGGATTTCAGTCATGTCTGGCTGAAGACGAAAAATTTAGCGCTAGCAGGGAGGCAACCCATGCAATTTCTTGTAATTTCTGTTTTCATATTTTGTGTATACATGTTGTAGAATTTTTAATTTTGTGTGTTATTTTTGTAGGGAAAAGCTCAACCAAAGCATAAGACATAAGGAATGGTGTTTGGCAAAGATAAGAGATAATTCATTTAGTTGAGTAAGGAATGGATTCTTGAGACGCATCCTAATGAATTTATACTAAGCGAATGGTGTATTGCGTACACAATTCCGTTACCTTAATTATTGTTTGGATTTGCTTTTCTGTTGTAATTATCTTTATTTTCGTAGACAAGATCTAGACTTTTTGACCTTTCACGAATTTTTTTGTTGTTTAGCTAATATCGTCCTTCGGAAGATACCAGTGCTATTATTACTCACCCTTTTCAGGTGTTATAAACTCAACTCATCATTGCAGTTTTTAAAACATCCAGAGTAAAACATGGAAGCCACTTCAAGAAGACAAGTTGAAAACATCTGTGTGTTTTGCGGTACTAGTGTTGGTACTAAGCCATAATACGTAGAAGCAGCACAAGAATTGTGGTGAGTCTTAGCTGCAAGGAATATGCACTTAGTATATGGCGGAGGCAATCTTGGACTAATGGGGATTGTTTCAAAGGCCGTACATGAATGAGGCAGTCACATTTTGGGAATCATCCCAAAACCCTTGGCGGAGGCAAATCTTATTGGACCATCAAACAGAGAGGAACTGATCGTGCCAGGTATGTCTGAACGATTGGTAGAAATGATTAAATGTGCTGATGCTTTTATTGCTTTGCCAGGTGGCTTGGGTACATTGGAGGAAATTTTTACAGTGTTATCTTGGGCGAACCTGAACATACACCAGAACCTGGTTGGACTATACAACGTTGAAGGATTTTATGATTTTCTTTGTGTGTTTCTTGATGATGCCCAAAGAAATGGGTTTGTGTCAAAACCTATGAAAGAACTTCTCTTCACTGCCAGAACTGTTAGGTTTTATCTAGGTCCAAAGATCGAATACAAGCAATGAAAAACATGTGTGAACACATCAACGGAGGTAGCGGAATACTCACATCGATCGGTTGAGACGATTTGAAGACGAACAAAGCCCAAAATGCTCACTGGTTTGGCGCCAATGCTGTGCAGTTCACAGCCCACAAAATCAGAATTTGATCCAAGGAAATGAGCTCCAAGATTGCGTCAAACGAATCCCGACTCATGGGTGAACCTCCCTACCACCTTCGCAAGTCTCGTAGTGTGCTAGCACTTGGATTTTCACCATGAAAAACCAACTTTTGGCTTCCCTTTGCTCACGCCATTTTTGTTTCAAAAACAGTGAGCTTATTGCCCTTTTGGGCGTGAGTTTGAATGAGAGAAAATGGAGAGAGATGAATGTGTAATTAGTTGGTAAAACCTTTTCCAAAAAGGTTTATATATTTTTCCATAAAATATATAAAGCATTTACCAAATAATAAATCAAATAAATAAAATGGTAAATACTCCCACCAACTTTCACTATTTCAACCACACACATCAACTATTCATTTTACTTTAATAAAGTGATGTGTGTTTTTCAATCAATCAATCACATCAATAAATCATATCACTCAAAGTGACATTTGATTTGACGCTTGATGTGACGAATGATTTGACGCTTGATGTGACTTGCGTTGCCGCACTCGAATTCGAAATACGAATGCGCTCGCAATCACACTCGGGCTCGGGTTCGCTAATTCCCAATTAGCGATTTTTTCGTCGCGTCGTAATTAAATGATTACGCCTAGCGAATTCACTATTCACGTCGCTAACGAATTAATTCTGAAATAATTCGTTCGCCCGAATTAAAATCTAATTTTAATTCCGCGTCGAAATCTAATTTCATTTAATATATCGAATATATTAATTTACTGATTAATTCCAAATTAATCGTTATCTCTCTTTAGACGATATTTTATCCTAGATAAAAATATCTCCTTAATTAATCCTAGATTAATTTTCTCTCTCTTCTATATAATCCCAGATTATTTAAGAGTGCGAGTTATGCGTCATCGGTGGATTATCGGGAAGCGACCCATGAGATTCCCGGATAAGTTGGCAGTAAATACGGTCGTCGGAGTATCCGAATCACGTACGTACCAAGTACTACGTTCTACCGATTTACGAGACAAGGTCGACTCCTAGCAAAGCACCAAGTCTACCCAATTCTCCGGTCATATTCATTTAAGAATATCTAAGATCTAATCAGGCGTAGTCTACTAAGTATTGTGTATATCGGCCCAGTATCGGATAGTCACGTGCTAGGCCTGGGGCTGGATATGTGTCTGCCTCGTACGAAGCACATGTCGGATGTCTGGTAACTAGTCTCTATAATCGGATATACATGACCTTGTCATAATATCCCGATGGCCGGCCAGCACTTAAGAGCACTAATACCGTATCCTGCGTGACATCATCTCCACTATGACTGGAGTGATACTTCCATCTTGACATCACACCCAATACTCTACGATTCTCAATATACCCAGCATTGGCGTACACAGAACCTGTTACAGCCCTGGACGACCTCAACTAAAGTATATTGATTGTCGTAAGCATTAGCGGTGTAAGTCTCAAGTTAAGACCAAATACATCTACCCTGATGTCGGACTCCCATAGACACATAGTCATAATACCAATGGGATTCCGAGGGGTCTATCCAGAGCGAAGCTGTTTCCCGTACCATCGGTGAAACACAACCTCCTATTACACTTGCATGAGTATCCAATACCCAAATATATGAGAACTATGATGTTGTGCCCTCACAACACGCACAAGTGCAATACTAGTCTATTCCGCATTATCGATGTCCAGTCTCGATAATACTACGACTAGGGATATTTAAATGATTAATCCTTCGTGGACTGATACTGTCTCATATCATGTCAATCCAGGAAGTAATCATATGGACCTCTCTTCATTTATACATCTATGGTGATCTAATCACAAATGATGAGAGTGCAATTTCCTTGTCACATAGTTAATTTGTACAACAACACTATGATATGTACAAATAGTGACGCTATGGGTCATATTATCCAACAATCTCCCACTTGGCACATAGCTAGTCACTCAAGTGTCGTACACCCGAACTATGTACGGTTTGCTCAAATTGCTGAGGAAAGGTTTTCGTCAGCAGATTTGCATGATTATCGTCTGACGCGATTTATACGATCAACACATCGCCACGATGTATGATCCGAACGAATCAAATGAATATAGAAGTATATATCTGGATCGTCGATGAGACCTTTAATTCTTTAGACTGTGCTGACGCCCAGCTCAGCGGCTAACAGAATTATATCTAATCTAATTAGATTTATTTTCGACCCGAATGGCTTCTATTGCTGCCTCAGCCGCAGCAATAATCCGCATTTGTTGTTTATTCGGCAACAATATCTTGCTCGGAAGATTTCCAGCTCACTGTCCCGTTATTCGAACTTTATAGTACCACAATATTTAACTGTTTGGAAACTTGTAGCAGTGATCCCAGTCACTTCAAGCTCTCCTTCTCCATAGTTTTAAGACAGCATCTTTAGTTCTCTGAGATGCTAATAGATGTTCTTAACTTCAATCCAGTGATTATCACATGGATTGTCCTGATTGTGACTCCATATGCTCAAAGCGTATGAGACACCATATCAAGTACATTTTAAATGTACAATTTCCCAGAGAGTGTTAACAAATCCAAATCTATCCCAGTAGATCTTTATTCCTTGAATAAAGGTTGTTACTCCCCAGAATTCTACGGAGAATTTCTATGAAAGCCAAGCTTTCACCAATTGCTTTATGGGAATTTCATTGTTAGTGCGCTCCCACTAACCTCCTTATATACACGAGAATTATTTCGTTTTGAATTAAATCATACACCATTAAAATTACATCAAAACATTAGTTCCAAGAACCTTATGCTTGCTTCTATCCAAACATGGATCGAATAACCCGCAAACCTTGTTTGTCGGTTATACAAAATCGTCAGGATGTTGTAAACATCCTCCAAAAGGTTTCCTTTTCAGGAAAGCGATTTTGATCTATAACTGACACATTTCATAAATGAAATATGCAGTTTCAACAAGCATCTTCAAAATGGATTTATCATGGCAACAGGTAAAAGGTTGAACCGTTATTAACACAATGTTGATAACGATACCTTTCCGTCACAAGCCTAGCTTTGTACGTTGGTATGTTGCCATCCATGTATGTCTTCCTTGAAGACGTTTATAGTACCAATAGGCACAATGCCTTGTGGTACAACAACTAGTATCCAAAGTAGTTGTTATACATGGAATCCATTTCGGACTCATGGCACTTTGCCATAATAGGGAGTCGATACCTTGTATCACTACCTCATAACGTAGTCGGTTGGTATACCTCCATAAGATTTACATCTTCATGAGGTGAGATCAGAAACCCATACCCTAGGTTGTTTTCTGACTCTCTCCGATCTATGCGGTTCTTGTGTATTCGAAGATTAATGGTTTAGTTTCATCCTTGATGAACTATTTGTGTTCCTTTAAGGACTTCGTGCCTTGAACAGTATTACCCCGATTTTCATCGAGTTTTACTGTCCTCCCACTTATCACTGTATATCGGTATTCCTCTCAGGAAAACCGCATGGTGAGCAACAATCATATTGTTCTCATGTGAGATTTATAAGTATTACACTTATGGTTTCCCTTAGGATAACCTATATTTGGCACTTATCCAATTTGGGTTCTTAGTTTGGTATCATCCAAACCTTATGCCTGGCATACCCAAATTATTAGGAATGAGAAACCATGTTTCTTTCCTGTTCATATCCTATATGATATCTGTCAAACATATTTATATGGAACCTTATTCTAAATAAGCTTTGCACTGTTAATACATATCATGTTGAAGGAAATGATAGCTCAGAGCGACTCGAGATAAACCTTATCATGTCCAACAAAATTCGGTTTTTAGTTTGGACACACAGTCAAACTGACGTGTCTCGGGAGGAGTCCTCATCTGAAAGAATACTGTACTCTTTCATGTATATATGAAACTTACTGCTTAAGTATTTTCCATTACAGTCTTACCGTGACGGTATAATACTATAGCCGATCTGTTTATCTACTTCGTGTCGAAACTCTAATAGTTTTCGATCTATGTTCTTCAAAAGAAACACATAACCATAACGTAATGCCACATCCGTCAAGGTCACGAAATATTTATGTTCACATCTAGCCTAGCTAGATATGGGCCCACTTACTTCACCATGAATAGGGCTAACAGATCGGTGGCACTTACACTATTACCAAGTAAACAGTGTTTTAGGTACTTTACCTAACAAACTAGATTCGTAGACTTTATTTGAATAGTCAAATCAGTCCTAGTACCCACTCTTCAAAAGTGCGGATATACGAGTCTTGTTTAATTCTGTCCTAGACTACAATGCCACAAATAAGTCTCTACGTGATCAAATCAATTTGAGCTATTTATTTGTCATTTTATATGTTTTGAGATTTCAATTATATTCAAAATATAAATTCTGTTATTCACATCTAATGTGTTTATCTCAGTATCATCTTTATATAATGAAACACTTAGTGTTCTAGAATATAAAGGTTTATCCACAATGGATTAAACACTGATATAGAGATAATGTCTCTAGTCAAACTAGTTACATTGTAACAGTTTTCTAATATAGTTACACACCCAAAAGGTAGTTCCTAAACTTAGGTATCTACGGTCGAAACAGCAATTTTCGTCCCGTTTCCGATTCGCAGAGCAATCTCAGCTTGAAGTCAGTATCCTGCTCAAAGCAGATTCTGAACATCAATACATATATTTTATGTACCACACTAAGTATTCAAAATCTAATTTCAATACTAGTAGTGAACATAACTTTGACAATCAATTTTTAAAGTAAGAGCCTTGCCCTTTCTTTAATTCCTTCGTGTTTGCCATATCCAAATGGTAGTCACTTTGGGATATGTCAATTATCCTTTTCAATATTTCACAAACTTTTGGTCAAGCCTTCACTACAAGAAAAAAGGCCTTTACTGACACTAAGGTTCGTGACACTAGGCTAAAAGTGTCAGAAACGACGTGTAAATGTGCCTATTTCCGTGTTTTTCACTTAAATATCAATAATTACTGACACTATGGTATCAGTGATTTTAGTGTCAGTAATTACTATTACCATAGTATCAGTAAGAAATAAAAAAAAAAAAAAACGCGTAGTCGTCTGGAGTCGAACCAACACCTCACGGAAGTGACGTTTTTCGCATATATTACTGACACTATAGTATCAGTAAATTTAGTGTCAGTAATTAATGATACCTTAGTATCAGTAAAAAAAATTAAAAAAAAAAATTATTTCCTTAAAATCAAACCCTCATCTCCACTATCCGCTTCTCAAAACTCTCCCCATTCCTCTCAAAACACCTCATCTCCACCTCCACCAACTCCATAACAACAATCACTTCCCCATCTCCCTTCCCCTCTCTCCTCTTCAGCCGCCGCTCCGTCGCCCCTCTCTCCCACGCCGTCCAGTCCCTATCTCCCTCCACCACTCGCTTCTCCCAAATGCGATGCTGTGTCAACTGCTCCGGAAAGCCCGCCTACTCCCCCCTCAACTCCGGCTCCAACTTCAGCGACCGGCATTATATTTGAATAAAGGTCCTAATTTTCGTGTTGCCCTTGTGTGTTTTTCTTTTATGTATTTGAATGAGATCTGTCCCACACCTCTTATTTGTTCAGGGCCGGCGGCGTGAACTCTGATTCAATCTGTTTTGGGATTCAGATTTTCAACTATTTGTAAACGGGTGCTTAATTGAACTGCGTTGTTGATCTATGCTATAATTATTTAAAACATACTTCCTCATTTTTATTTATTTATTTATTTGCATTATATATATAGAAGTGTTCTAACTTTCTGTTAGGACACATGATTTTGTTCACATCCAAAGTGCCAATATAGTGCTCTTATCATTAAATATTTGCTGGCTAAGGTCATTGAATTAGTGTTCACTCCACTGCAAAAATTGAAAGGGATTTCAGGGACCTTGCCTGTAGTTTTAAAGAAAAGTGACAATAGAACGGCAGAGTTTAGTGTGCTGCCTATTGAAAGAACTCTCATTTTCCTTTGTGAATTGTTTTATTTGTTTGACTGATTATCCTGTTCCTATCATGGTTGTGATTTCTGAAATATTGGGTTTTGTTGCAGTGATGCATTATAGAATTAGTTAGAAACTCTCCTAGAAAATCTTGTGGCGGCATTTTTTAATTGATTAATTTCTTTTGATTAGGTTGATACTTTTGATTACATCTGCCTCTTTTTTGTTTTTAATTGTTTTAATTGGTGCTTTTGTTCTTACAAGCCTGGTCCTAGTGGCAGCAAATTATGTTTTGCCTGTGAACAAGGATACTTCTGGTTCAGATGAACATTTGGGTAAGTTAAGGGAGATTTGTCTGTAAAGATCAATCTCGTTTGCATTCATAATTTCAAGGTATGTGTATGGGTAAAAGTCCTCTCCATGTGTTTGATGAAATGCCTGTGAGAAATAATTTTATCATGTAAAAACATTTGACACTTCGTTTGGATAAGAGATCAATAAGAAGGAAAGAAATCGTGTGGAATTTTTCGTCGAAAATAATTTTTGAAACCCTGAAATCTCCTGGCATTTTCTGTGTTCACTGAGTTCTATACCAGGGAGGGACTACTGCTGGACTCTAAAACATAGGTTGGAAATTTAAATGCCAAACTTAGTATAATATTTGTTAGTTTAAGTTTAGGATTAAAAAATGAATTAGATATAATAGGGATTGGATGTATTCCATTGTTTTTTACTTTTTTATGCAAATTGAATTTTACACCTCAATCGGCTGAGGACGGTGTATGTCAAGACTAAATGTGTAATGTTGACAATTTCTGACTGGAACTAGCTGATTTTGAGAAGCAATGGTTTGAACCTAATTTTCGTAACATACATGCTTGGGAGAAAGAATGAGACTTGTCGAACAAACATTTCTTAAAGCATCTCAAATTGTTCACCAATAAGTAAACATAGTATTTTCTGATGCATGTTAATAGTTTTTTATTTATGTGCTACATGCCTACACATGCTTTTACAAATCAAGGAAACATTTAATGCTTACATCCTCTATATGAATGCAAACTTTATCCAATCCCCATGTGATAATAAAATATAAAGTACCTATGATATGAGCCTTTGTAAATTCTTCATGTTTTTGCTCCTTACTGGAAAAGAGCTCAAGCTTTTCGAAAGGAAATCTCCAGCTGTACCATCTAACATCAAAAAGACTGTCTTCACGCCATTTTATGCTTTAACTTGTTTTGCATTTTTATTTTGTGTCTAAGCTGTTTTGAATATTGTTTTCTGTATTATATTCCAAATTAATACATTTCTTTCATTTATCAAATGATCGATGACTTCTTTGACACTGGTAAAACATTTATCCTCATTACATTGTTGTTTAGCAGCAGGACTCACTTATTTTAGAAAGCAAATATTTTTGAGATCAGCACTCAAAAACTCCTAGCTTGATATTTGAGTATGTGAACAGCACTGATTTCAAAGTCTTGTACCCCACATTGACTGATTATGACATACGCTATTACATCCGTTTTTCCACTTAATTTGCTGAATTAGTCTTAGCTATCTAATATTTTCAAGGAACTTGACTATAGGACAAATTGCAATTTAAATATTTAATATAACAGTTTTTTGTAAATATGTATTTTCCTGGTTACCTGCTGGAGCATTTGTTTGCTGATAAAATGAAAGGTAAGAAGGGATTTCGTGACAAGGTTTACTTTTACCTTGCTCTTTTTGACATTTCCTAGAACAATTGAAATTATAATGTCATTACTGCAAGGTTAGCAGTTGGGATAAGTTTGTATCGGTTTTGCTTTGTCAATGCCCTCCAAATTTTTTCCCTTGCAACTGCTGCCAAACCAGTTCAGTTTGGACAATGCGTTAGAGTATACTCTGAGGAATGAAGCCGACATGATTCTTGTAAAAGTGTGTAAATTGATGAATTCAAATGTAGGATTTTTGGCAATACTAGCCTCTGCCCTAGATGTTTCTCTTTATTTCTATGCTTTTTATTGTATGTTATTGATTTGTTTGTTTTGGTGATTATGTAGCGGTATGAAAGATACAACTTGTTATTATGGATGTCATTTGGTTTTTTATATGCATGCTCTTAGGTTGTTGGTATGGTTATTGTCAATAAGTGCTTTATGTGACAAAAATTAGATTAGGGTTATATTTTGTATTTATATTTTGTATTTTTATTTGGATGTATTTAATGTTTTTATTTATGAAGATATCGATTTTTTTTGGAAGTCCATCTAATTCTTAACATTTGGTTTATAATTTCAGATTTTGTGCCAGATATCATATTGTTGGGGGATTGTTGCAGGCTTCTCAACAAGTATCATGAATTTTGGTGGGGGCATGACATTTTGGTGGGACTTTAAGAGTAGTTTTTGAAATATATATATGTTAATTTAAAGATTGTCTATGGAGTTTTTTATTCATCATGTGATACTGTTGAATTGATTAATACGATTAATCTATTATATTGCGAATTTTATATAAATGTAATTTTTTAGTTTTTTATTTCATTGAGTTGGTATATATATATATATATATTTTATGATTAATTTAATTACAAAACATAAGAAATATAATTGTGAAATAATACGATTTTTAAATTTTAAAAGATATTGACGGATATTGATACTATAGTAACAATAATTACTGACACTAAAAATCAAATATATGCGATATACTGATACTGCAGTAACAAAATTTACTGACACTATAGTATCACTAAATACTGATGTTATAGTGTCAATAATTACTGACACTAAAATAGTGTGAGAGATTACTGATACCATAGTGTCAATAATTTTCTGATACTACAGTATTAACGTTTACTGACACTAGAAACTAGTGTCAGTGATTTCTGGCTGCGGCAACACTGACACATTTATATAGTGTCAGTAAAACCCTTTACTGACACTAATTTAGTATCAGTAAAAGCCTTTTTTCTTGTAGTGCTTGGTTTTAGAATATTGAAACAATGTGCACCTCGTGCTACATGCCCAATTGCAAACTTTGAGTTTATCTCCTCTAGAATAGTCAATTAATTCTCCAAGAATTATTTATTGCAATTTTAATACTTATTAAATCTAAACATAGATTTTTGACAAGTATGTTAAATTAAGCACTAAAGTCATCATCACATAAATCTTCCAAAGATTTACGCTCTATTTATTTGCTTAATTTTGGGCTTAGGTTCAATAAGTTATTTTATCCAAAAAGCAACTTATTATTTATTCCCAATTGAAAATTAAATCATTTAAAATATTTAATCCAAGATTTTATTTTAAATATTCAATTTTTCAATTTTATCTTGATTACAATAGTTCAACTATTTAATCAACGATTAGTGGTACTATATATTATAATGATTATAATAGTCCAACTATATAATCAAATATAATCCAAATTAATTAACCTCAATTACATTGATTACTATAATCCAATTATAAAATCAACTGTAAACTGAAATTAATTAATTCAAATATATTGATTAATATAATCCAATTATATATAATCAACTATAATACAGTCCAACTGTTTATTAAAACAATAATTTAAATATTAGTCCAACTAACATTTAATATTACGACGAAATAATTTGAATGAGCGCGTATTGCGAGTAATTGAACGAATATTGCAAATTCAATTCTTGCCTCCCACTATTTTTCGGCGAGCCTCTAACCCTATGTCGAGTACTCGGGAAACAGTGTTTCCTAGTGGGCTAGGATCCCGTTAAATATCACACAATCTTGACTTTGGCCAACAAATTTTATGATAATTAACTAGGTATATCTCTAAGATCAATTGGATCCAATCCAATTCCTAGATCCAGTAGGTGGACATCCAAGTCCTAAACATATATCCTATATATCCAATATATACCCTAACCTTTTTCCTCTGAATCAACTAGGCCTTGGCTTTGGCACAACAAACCTAATGTGTTGGATAATATGACCCATAGCGTCACTATTTGTACAGATCATAGTGTTGTTGTACAAATTAACTATGTGACAAGGAAATTGCGCTCTCATCATTTGTGATTAGATCACCTTAGATATATAAATGAAGAGAGGTCCATATGATTAGTTCCTGGATTGAGATGATATGAGACAGTATCAGTCCACGAAGGATTAATCATTAAATATCCCTAGTCGTAGTATTATCGAGACTGGACATCGATAATGCGGAATAGGCTATTATTGCACTTGTGCGCATTATGAGGGCACAACAGCATAGTTCTCATATATTTGGGTATTGGATACTCATGCAAGTGCGATAGGAGGTTGTGTTTCACCGATGGTACGGGAAACAGCTTCGCTCTGGATAGACCCCTCGGAATCCCATTGGTATTATGACTATGTGTCTATGGGAGTCCGACATCAGGGTAGGTATGTATGGTCTTAACCTGAGACTTGCACCGCTAATGCTTACGACAATCAATATGCTTTAGTTGAGGTCGTCTAGGACTCTAACCGGTTCTGTGTACGCCAATGCTGGGTATATTGAGAATCGTAGAGTATTGGGTGTGATGTCAAGACGGAAGTATCACTCCAGTCATAGTGGAGATGATGTCACGCAGGATACGGTATTAGTGCTCTTAAGTGCTGGCCGGCCATCGGGATATTATGACAAGGTCATGTATATCCGACTATAGAGACTAGTTACCAGACATCCGACATGTGCTTCGGACGGGGCAGACACTTATCCAGCCCCAGCCCTAGCACGTGACTATCTGATACTGGGCCGATATACATAATACTTGGTATACTACGCTTGATATAGATCTTAAATATTCTTAGATGAATAAGACCGGAGAATTGGGTAGACTTCGTGCTTTGCTAGAAGCCGATCTTGTCTCGTAAATCGGTAGAACGTAGTACTTGGTACGTACGTGATTCAGATACTCCGACGACCGTATTTACTGCCGACTTATCCGGGGATCTCATGGGTCGCTTCCCGATAATCCACCGATGACGCATAACTCGCACTCTTAAATAATCTGGGATTATATAGAAGAGAGAGAAAATTAATCTAGGATTAATTACAGAGATATTTTATCTAGGATAAAATATCGTCTAGAGAGAGATAACGATTATATAGTTGGACTATTATAATCATTATAATATATAGTACCACTAATCGTTGATTAAATAGTTGAACTATTGTAATCAAGATAAAATGAAAATTTGAATATTTAAAATAAAATCTTGGATTAAATATTTTAAATGATTTAATTTTCAATTGGGAATAAATAATAAGTTGCTTTTTGGATAAAATAACTTATTGAACCTAAGCCCAAAATTAAGCAAATAAATAGAGCGTAAATCTTTGGAAGATTTATGTGATGATGACTTTAGTGCTTAATTTAACATACTTGTCAAAAATCTATGTTTAGATTTAATAAGTATTAAAATTGCAATAAATAATTCTTGGAGAATTAATTGACTATTCTAGAGGTGAAAAGTCAAAGTTTGCAATTGGGCATGTAGCACGAGGTGCACATTGTTTCGATATTCTAAAAACCCAAGGCTTGGCCTAAGGTTCTTGAAATATTGAAAAGGATAATTGACATATCCCAAAGTGACTACCATTTGGATATGGCAGACACGAAGGAATTAAAGAAAGGGCAAGGCTCTTACTTTAAAAATGTTTGTCAAAGTTATGTTCACTACTAGTATTGAAATTAGATTTTAAATACTTAGTGTGGTACATAAAATATATGTATTGATGTTCAGAATCTGCTTTGAGTAGGATGCTGACTTCAAGCTGAGATTGCTCTGCGAATCGAAAACGGGACGAAGGTCGCTGTTTCGACCGTAGATACCTAAGTTTAGGAACTACCCTTCGGGTGTGTACTTAAATTAGGAACTGTTATAATATAACTAGTTTGACTAGAGACATTATCTCTATATCAGTGTTTAATCCATTGTGGATAAACCTTTATATTCTAGAACACTAAGTGTTTCATTATATAAAGATGATACTGAGATAAACACATTAGATGTGAATAACAGAATTTATATTTTGAATATAGTTAAAATCTCAAAACATATAAAATGACAAATAAATAGCTCAAATTGATTTGATCAAGTAGAGACTTATTTGTGGCATTGTTGTCTGGGACACAATTATACAAGACTCGTATATCCACACTTTTGAAGAGTGGGTACTAGGACTGATTTGACTATTCAAATAAAGTCTACGAATCTAGTTTATTAGGTAAAGTACCTAAAATACTATTTACTTGGTAATAGTGTAAGTGCCACCGATCTGTTAGCCCTATTCATGGTGAAGTTAGTGGGCACATATCTAGCTAGGCTAGATGTGAACATGAATATTTCGTGACCTTAACGGATGTAACATCACGTTATGGTTATGTGTTTCTTTTGAAGAACACAGATCGGAAACTATTAGAGTTTCGACACGAAGTAGATAAACAGATCGACTATAGTATTATGCCGTCACGGTAAGACCGTAATGAAAATACTTAAGCAGTAAGTTTCAAACATACATGAAAGAGTATAGTATTCTTTCAGATGAGGACTCCTCCCGAGACATGTCAGTTAGACGGTGTGTCCGAACAAAAACCGAATTTTGTTGGACATGATAAGGTTTATCACGAGTAGCTCTGAGCTACCATTTCCTTCAACGGATATGTATTAACAGTGCAAAACTTATTTAGAATAAGGTTCCATATAAATCTGTTTGACAGATATCATATAGGATATGAACAGGAAAGAAACAGGGTTTCTCATTCCTAATAATTTGGGTATGCTGGGCATAACGTTTGGATGATACCAAATTAGAACCCAAATTGGATAAGTGCCAATTATAGGTTATTCTAAGGGAAACCATAAGTATAGTACTTATAACTCTCACATGAGAACAATATGATTGTTGCTCACCATGCGGTTTTCCTAAGAGGAACACCGATATGCAGTGGTAAGTGGGAGGACAGTAAAACTCGATGAAAATCGGGGTAATACTGTTCAAGGCACGAAGTCCGTAATGGAACATAAATAGTTCATCAAGGATGAAACTAAACCATTAATCTTCAAATACATAAGAACCACGTAGATCGGAGAGAATCAGAAAACAACCTGGGGTATGGGTTTCTGATGTAACCCCTTAAAGATATTAATCTTGTGGAGGTATACCAACCGACTGCGTTTTGAGGAAGTGATACGAGGTATCGACTCCCTATTTTGGCAAAGTGCCATGAGTTCGAAATGGATTCCATGTATAACAACTATGTTTGGATACTAGTTGATGTACCGTAAGGCATTGTGCCTATTGGTACAATGTAAGTCTTCAAGGAAGACATACATGGATGGCAACATACCAACGTACAAAGCTAGGCTTGTGACGAAAAGGTATCATTATCAACATTGTGTTGATTACGGTTCAACCTTTTACCTGTTGCCATGGTAAATCCATTTGGATAATGCTTGCTGAGATACTGCATATTTCATTTATGAAATGTGTTAGTTAAAGATCAAAATCGCTTTCCTGAAAAGGAAACCTCTTGGAGGATGCTTACAACATCCTGACGATTTTGTATAACCGACAAACAAGGTTTGCGGTTATTCGATCCATGTTTGGATTGAAGCAAGCATAAGGTTCTTGGAACTGTCGTTTTGAAATAATCATAATGGTTTATGATTTGACTCAAAACGAAATGATTCTTGTGTATATAAGGAGGTTAGTGGGAGAGCACTGACAGTGAAATTCCCATAAAGCAATTGGTGAAAGCTTGGCTTTCATAGATATTCTCCGTAGAATTCTGGGGTAACAACCTTTATTCAAGGAATAAAGATCTACTGGGATAGATTTGGAGTTGTTAACACTCTCTGGGAAATTGTACATTTAAAATGTACTTGATATGGTGTCTCATACGCTTTGAGCATATGGAGTCATAATCAGGACAATCCAAGTGATAGTCACTGGATTGAAGTTAAGGACATCTATTAGTATCTTAGAGAACTAAAGATGTTGTCTAAAACTATGGAGAAGGAGAGCTTGAAGTGACTGGGATCACTGCTGCAAGTTTCCAAACAGTTTAATACTACGGTACTATAAAGTTTGAATAACGGAACAGTGAGCTGGAAATCTTCCGAGCAAGATACTGTTGCCGAATAAACAACAAATGCGGATTATTGCTACAGCTGAGGCAGCAATAGAAGCCATTTGGGTCGAAAATAAATCTAATTAGATTAGATATAGTTCTGTTAGCAGCTGAGCTAGGCGTCAGCACAAGGCTAAAGAATTAAAGGTCTCATCGACGATCTAGATATATACTTCTATATTCATCTGATTCGTTCGGATCATACATCGTGGCGATGTGGTGATCGTATAAATCGCGTCAGACGATAATCATGGAAATCCGCTGACGAAAACCTTTCCTCAGTAATTTGAGCAAACCGTACATAGTTCGGGTGTTCGACACTTGAGTGACTGGCTATGTGCCAAGTGGGAGATTGTTGGATAATATGACCCATAGCGTCACTATTTGTACAGATCATAGAGTTGTTGTACAAATTAACTATGTGACAAGGAAATTGCGCTCTCATCATTTGTGATTAGATCACCTTAGATATATAAATGAAGATAGGTCCATATGATTAGTTCCTGGATTGAGATGATATGAGACAGTATCAGTCCACGAAGGATTAATCATTAAATATCCCTAGTCGTAGTATTATCGAGACTGGACATCGATAATGCGGAATAGGCTAGTATTGCACTTGTGCGCGTTGTGAGGGCACAACAGCATAGTTCTCATATATTTGGGTATTGGATACTCATGCAAATGTGATAGGAGGTTGTGTTTCACCGATGGTACGGGAAACAACTTCACTCTGGATATACCCCTCGGAATCCCATTGGTATTATGACTATGTGTCTATGGGAGTCCGACATCAGGGTAGGTGTGTATGGTCTTAACCTGAGACTTGCACCGCTAATGCTTACGACAATCAATATGCTTTAGTTGAGGTCGTCCAGGACTCTAACCGGTTCTGTGTACGCCAATGCTGGGTATATTGAGAATCGTAGAGTATTGGGTGTGATGTCAAGACAGAAGTATCATTCCAGTCATAGTGGAGATGATGTCACGCAGGATACGGTATTAGTGCTCTTAAGTGCTGGCCGGCCATCGGGATATTATAACAAGGTCATGTATATCCGATTATAGAGACTAGTTACCAGACATCCGACATGTGCTTCGGACGGGGGAGACACTTATCCAGCCCCAGCCCTAGCACGTGACTATCCGATACTGGGCCGATATACATAATACTTGGTATACTACGCTTGATATAGATCTTAAATATTCTTAGATGAATATGACCGGAGAATTGGGTAGACTTCGTGCTTTGCTAGAAGCCGATCTTGTCTCGTAAATCGGTAGAATGTAGTACTTGGTACGTACGTGATTCGGATACTCCGACGACCGTATTTACTGCCGACTTATCCGGGGATCTCATGGGTCGCTTCCCGATAATCCACCGATGACGCATAACTCGCACTCTTAAATAATCTGGGATTATATAGAAGAGAGAGAAAATTAATCTAGGATTAATTACGGAGATATTTTATCTAGGATAAAATATCGTCTAGAGAGAGATAACGATTAATTTGGAATTAATCGGTAAATTAATATATTCGATATATTAAATGAAATTAGATTTCGACTCGGAATTAAAATTAGATTTTAATTCGGGCGAACGAATTAATTTAGAATTAATTCATTAGCGACGTGAATAGTGAATTCGCTAGGTGTAATCATTTAATTACGACGCGACGGAAAATTCGCTAATTGAGAATTAGTGAACCCGAGCCCGAGTGTGATTGCGAGCGCATTCGTATTTCGAATTCGAGTACGGCGACGCAAGTCACATCAAGCGTCAAATCATTCGTCACATCAAGCGTCAAATCAAATGTCACTTTGAGTGATGTGATTGATTGATGTGATTGATTGATTGAAAGACTTACATCACTTTATTAAAGTGACAATGAATAGTTGATGTAAGTTGTTGGAATAGTGTTGGTGGTTGAGAAAGCCATTTTCCATTTATTTTATTTGATATTTTAAATGGAAAATGCTTTGTAATTTTTGGAAAATATATAAAGCAAATTTTGGTAATTCATTTACCAAGTCAACACATTCATTTCTCTCTCATTTCTCTCTTCCAAGTCACGCCCAAAGTGAATTTTCTTCACTGGTTTTGGAAGCCAAAATGGTGTGAATAGGGAAGCAAGAGTTGGGTTTTTGTGGCAAAAACCGCAAGTGCTAGCACACTACGAGACTTGCGAAGGTGGTAGGGAGGTTCACCCATGAGTCGGGATTCGTTTGACGCAATCTTGGAGCTCATTTCATTGGATCAAATTCTGATTTTGTGGGCTGTGAACTGCACAGCAGTGGCGCCAAAACAGTGAGCATTTTGGGATTCATTCGTCTTCAAATCGTCTCAACCGATCGATGTGAGTATTCCGCTATCTCCGTTGGTGTATTCACGCATGTTTTCATTGCTTGTTTGATCTTGGGACCTAGATAAAACCTAACATAATGATCCCAGTCAAGCGCGGACCCATTGACCATGGAAGCTTCATAATCAATGTCGATGGACAATAAGTGGTCTTGACTTTGGCCAACAAACCACAACTTGGACAAGACACCAATATGGAACAAAGCCTCGTGATTCAAACACATCTTCGACGGACAAGGGCTTGACTTTGGCCAACAACCCATGCCAATCTAGGATCTTGAGTAAGAATCACTCAATGGAATGAAAAGACGCATGATATTTGATGAGGGCTTTTCGCGTGCAAATTGGCTACCAATTTAATTATCTTTGTTAAGGTCTCATCATCATACACCCTTAAACATGCATTCTAAACACATAATAAAGCGAGTATGAAAATAAAATAATAATGATATGCGGATGGATACTTAACACATTGATCCTAGATCAAATCTCTCCCTTTCTCACTCGAGCTAGCACTTGTATTACTTCTACCCCTTACACTACACTTCTAAAGAAACCTCATTTACATTGAGGGGAATAGGTGAGAAGAGAATACAAAGAGAATATAGGTGATAAGGCTTGACACGCAGGTCCAATTTAATAAATCGAATTTATTACAATAATTTCCAAAATTGCCCCACCCGACTAATATCCATCCGATATACATTATTCATTCATCACAACCACGTATTCATACATAAGCATGCTATCAATCAATCTAATCAAATTAATTAATCTTATAATTATGTGATCATCCAATGTTCAAACAACTATTTGATTTTACTCGAGTCAAACTCGTTTTTGCGAATAAGTACTCAAAGTACGAATTCTTGAATTAAATTAAACTACATCATTGAATCCAATTAAACATGTATTTAATACTAATTCACTATTCAATTCCAAATTAAATATTACACTTTATTTAATAAACCTTTTCGACTTAAATTCCAAATTTAATCGCGTCGGGTCTCAAAGCCCGAATAACGTCCAACGTCAATTCAATTAAAGTCCAATGGGCTTTCAATTAATTTCATTAAGGCATGGGCTTCGGCAACCAAAGCCCAATCAAGGAGTAACCCCATAAGCCCAGAAATCAATTTAGGCCCATTAGGCCCAATTAAACTTTAAAGGTTTATTAAGTCACATTTGGGCTTTATGGTAGTGGTTTTGGGCCTAATTGGATCCAATCCATTTGGCCTAAACCCAACTTGATAAAATCAAGCCCAATAAGCCCAATTACAACTTAATAAGCCCAAATCCAATTTAAAGGCCTAATTCATTAAATTACACAAATCCAATTTCGCAATTTAATTACCTAAAGTGCATTTCATGATTAATCACCCAAATCAATATTTCTAAAACACCAAATTAGTCCAATTAATCATGTTAATTATCATCATCACATGTCCAACACATAAATAAAAAATCAAACCCATTACATGCTTTAATGCTCTCGGCCAAGGAGGGATTTTGTGTCCGATTTGGTTTCAATCCAATCAAACCCACAATCGACATTAAATCAACATCCTAAATGATTTCCAATACATCCAATGTTCAAAAATCAAAATACCAAGACATTTAAGGGCATCATCCAATTCGACCAACATGATTAATTTGGGGATTTTATGTTCAATTCAAAATCCAATCCAATTCGATTCAAATTAACATTATCTTATATGATTCTAACTCATCCAATGAATCAAAATCGAAAAATTCCAAATTACCAAAATCCAATTTACATTCGGCCAAGGTATAATTTTTGGGGGAAATAATTCCAAATCATTTTTCAACAAATTGGTCCAACCAAAATGCAATTAGACATGTTATAAGCATACTCAAACAATCAATTTATTCAAATCATGCTCAACACAAATTTACCCAAATTTTAAGCCCTACATTTTCATGCTTGAACCTATAGCTCTTGATGCCATTGTTAGGTTTTATCTAGGTCCCAAGATCGAATACAAGCAATGAAAAACATGTGTGAACACATCAACGGAGGTAGCGGAATACTCACATCGATCGGTTGAGACGATTTGAAGACGAACAAAGCCCAAAATGCTCACTGGTTTGGCGCCACTGCTGTGCAGTTCACAGCCCACAAAATCAGAATTTGATCCAAGGAAATGAGCTCCAAGATTGCATCAAACGAATCCCGGCTCATGGGTGAACCTCCCTACCACCTTCACAAGTCTCGTAGTGTGCTAGCACTTGGATTTCACCATGAAAAACCAACTCTTGGCTTCCCTTTGCTCACGCCATTTTTGATTCAAAAACAGTGAGTTTATTGCCCTTTTGGGCATGAGTTTGAATGAGAGAAAATGGAGAGAGATGAATGTGTAATTAGTTGGTAAAACCTTTTCCAAAAAGGTTTATATATTTTTCCATAAAATATATAAAGCATTTACCAAATAATAAATCAAATAAATAAAATGGTAAATACTCCCACCAACTTTCACTATTTCAACCACACACATCAACTATTCATTTTACTTTAATAAAGTGATGTGTGTTTTTCAATCAATCAATCACATCAATTAATCATATCACTCAAAGTGACATTTGATTTGACGCTTGATGTGACGAAAGATTTGACGCTTGATGTGACTTGCGTTGCCGCACTCGAATTCGAAATACGAATGCGCTCACAATCACACTCGGGCTCGGGTTCGCTAATTCCCAATTAGCGATTTTTCCGTCGCGTCGTAATTAAATTATTACGCCTAGCGAATTCACTATTCACGTCGCTAACGAATTAATTCTGAATTAATTCGTTTGCCCGAATTAAAATCTAATTTTAATTCCGCGTCGAAATCTAATTTCATTTAATATATCGAATATATTAATTTACTGATTAATTCCAAATTAATCGTTATCTCTCTTTAGACGATATTTTATCCTAGATAAAATATCTCCTTAATTAATCCTAGATTAATTTTCTCTCTCTTCTATATAATCCCAGATTATTTAAGAGTGCGAGTTATGCGTCATCGGTGGATTATCGGGAAGCAACCCATGAGATCCCCGGATAAGTTGGCAGTAAATACGGTCGTCGGAGTATCCGAATCACGTACGTACCAAGTACTACGTTCTACCGATTTACGAGACAAGGTCGACTCCTAGCAAAGCAACAAGTCTACCCAATTCTCCGGTCATATTCATTTAAGAATATCTAAGATCTATATCAGGCGTAGTCTACTAAGTATTGTGTATATCGGCCCAGTATCGGATAGTCACGTGCTAGGCCTAGGGCTGGATATGTGTCTGCCCCGTACGAAGCACATGTCGGATGTCTGGTAACTAGTCTCTATAATCGGATATACATGACCTTGTCATAATATCCCGATGGCTGGCCAGCACTTAAGAGCACTAATACCGTATCCTGCGTGACATCATCTCCACTATGACTGGAGTGATACTTCCATCTTGACATCACACCCAATACTCTACGATTCTCAATATACCCAGCATTGGCGTACACAGAACCTGTTACAGCCCTGGACGACCTCAAATAAAGTATATTGATTGTCGTAAGCATTAGCGGTGTAAGTCTCAAGTTAATACCAAATACACCTACCCTGATGTCGGACTCCCATAGACACATAGTCATAATACCAATGGGATTCCGAGGGGTCTATCAGAGCGAAGCTGTTTCCCGTACCATCGGTGAAACACAACCACCTATTACACTTGCATGAGTATCCAATACCCAAATATATGAGAACTATGCTGTTGTGCCATCACAACGCGCACAAGTGCAATACTAGTCTATTCCGCATTATCGATGTCCAGTCTCGATAATACTACGACTAGGGATATTTAAATGATTAATCATTCGTGGACTGATACTGTCTCATATCATCTCAATCCAGGAACTAATCATATGGACCTCTCTTCATTTATACATCTATGGTGATCTAATCACAAATGATGAGAGTGCAATTTCCTTGTCACATAGTTAATTTGTACAACAACACTATGATCTGTACAAATAGTGACACTATGGGTCATATTATCCAACAAGAACTGCTCCGGATCTAATTGACCAAATCTTAGCCTATGAACCATAAATTGACCCTATCATTTCAAAGATAAATTGGTCCGAGGACGATCGTGGTAAGAGGCGTCGGATTAATCTGGATCTTAACCTTTAACTTTTCGTGTTGAATTTCAGTTATCCAGGTATTATCTTCTAAACTCTTCTTCTATTGTTTAAGACATTGGGGAAAATGTCTCATTTAGGTTTGGGGGAGCGAATTAGTTGATCAGTACCTTGTTTTTAGTCTGTGTGTTGTTTTTATTTTTAGTCTAAAATTTTTCGAAAAATACAAAAAAATATTGAAAATTTTTCAAAAATTTCAAAAATATTTTGCGTTTTTGTGTTTTTATTTTGAGTAAAAATGTGAAATTGGTAAGAGATAGCTGAGTAAGGAGTTTCCACTCTTGAGACGTATCTCAAACCTATTTTGGAACAAGTTAAGCTTTGTTTATTTCATTTTAAATTATTTAATTTGTAAATTCTCCATAATACTAACTAAAATGGATCTTCATACGCTCAGTTGGCAGGTATTATCAACATGCATGGTAACATACGGACATGAGTTATAATTGAAAAGTTTTTAATATTCAGTGCTCTAGTTTAATTGGAGGAAGCATATCAAAAAGTGATGGAGTAAAAAAAACATCTGAGGTCCGAGTTATTAAGTCTGTAAGGGTGTTTTAACACCTAGTGCCCTAAAGCCAACTGGTTTTGGAGTCACTGGCCCAAAGCTCCCTATATGGATCAAAGATGCTGCAAAAATATATATATCTGAAGTCTGAGTAATTAAGTCTGTATGGGTGTCTTAAAGCCAACTGGTTTGGGAGCCACTGACCCAAAGCTCGTTACATAGATGGAAGATATTGTATATAAAAAAAAATTAAAGAAAAAATCAGAAAAATTATTCCATTGCTACAAAAATGTGTGAATTCTGATAAAACTTTAGGACAAAAATATTACTATTTTCTCAACTGCACTTAGTACTGTTGTGGGCAAAAATGAGTTGATTAATATTTTGTTGGCTGTGTATATGGAAAATGGTAAATATAATCGGAGAATTTACTTATTCGGTAATTTAGAAAGAAACAAAACAACTGATAACTTAGAGTAGAAGCACTTGATTAGTCACTAACTTCTTTATTCTCTTTTCTCTTGTCTTTTTGCTTTTGTGTGCATTAGTTTTACTTTCTTTTTACTTTTTGTAAAATGTTTGTGGGTATCATTGCTGTAAACCCTCACGAGACTACAACTCGTCCACTAGGGACACCTAGGGGTTTAAAGGCTTGTTGCATACGCTAAATGCAACCATGATCCCTGCGAAAATGGCTTAGTTAAATTTTTTTTTATGTTATTTTATTTTGTGTTTTGCTCGAGCACTAGCAAAATGTTAGGTTTGGGGGTGTGATGAGTGGTATTTATATCACTATTTCCCACTCATTTATCCTAATATTTTGTATAGTTTCTTGAGTTTTGTGAACGTTTTGATGTGTTTTATTGTTATTTTACAGATAAATAAAGTTTGGATAGCATTGGCAATTTTGAGCCAAAACAGTGAAAAAGGACGAAAATGGCATTTTTGTAATTTGTCCACTTCGTGACGCGCAAGCCCTTGGCGTCGCAACGCCTAACATGCACCAAGACTTGCTAACGTACATCGGGTCCATAAGTCAGAATCTGATAAGTTTGACTTTGCTAACGTGTGCCGTGCCACGTGTCACCATCACAACCGATCTGCTAACGTGCGCCCTGCCACATGTCATCATCTTACGGTGCCGACAGTCGCCATCGCCACGTGCCGCCACATGTCATGCCATGTCATCGTCCACATCACCAGTTGACCGGGTCAAAGTGCTAGGTCATCGCCACGTCATCATTAACCAATCACAGCGTGCCACGTGTCATCATTCAATGGTGCCGACAATCTTTTTCACCACGTGTCGCCACGTCATCGCCATGTCAGCTCAATCATTCAGCTCCCAGCCGCCTTGCCACGTGTCACCTTATCACCTTATCCAGAATCTGAAACGGACGAACCAAAAGCTGCCACGTCGATAATCACTCGCGTCGCGACGCGAGCTGCGTGTCGGGACGCGGACCCCCTACTGACGCCTATAAATTCAGTTCGATTTGAGAATTCAAATCATGCCTTCCTTGAGTTTTGTAAGGACTTTAAGGATTGCATCTTGTGTGTTTAAGTTTTTGTAATTTAAATTAAGCATTTTTACTTTTAGTATTTTTAATTATGCACTTTTACCTTTTGTAATAAAATTTTCTTTTTTTTTTTTTTGTTCTTTTATGTTCAGTAGTTAATTTACTGCTGGGGTAAAGGTGAAGCTTTTTACTTTTATAATTTATATTAATCTCCCTTAATTATAATATATAAATTATTTAAAACCTAACTTAATAAGGATACCGCTATATTGGTCGGTTGGTAATTATTTTTAAACTGGTTTTAACCTGACTTAATCAGGATACCGCCTGGTTGGTTGGTTGGTAATTAATTATTAATTTGACTTAATCAGGATACCGCCTATATGGGTGGTTGGTAAATATCACACATATTTATATATTATAATAAGGGATATTTCTAAATTAGAAATAGTAAAGGTAGATTAATCTCACTTCAATTATAATATGGAAATTGTGATTTCATAATATGAATTAAAAGTTGATTCCGCCTTAATTGATGGTTTTAATTATGTAACATAATGTGACACCGCCTATATGGTTGGTCTTTAGGTGACAGATAATTACCGCCTATATGGCTGGTTTATGGATAAATAATAATACCGACTTTATGGCTGGTTCAACTTAATTGGATAATACTGGCAATTTCCATATTATAATAATTTGAGATTTCTAAAAGTGGATCCTCTAACCCCAGCATTTTATTTTTATTCTAGGGAAGTGATGAAACACAATATTACTAGGTTTAATAATTGATTTAATTATTTATTGGGTAATTCTTTAGTTTGTTTATTGAGTCTTAAGCTTAATGCTTCTTGTTGTCTGATTACTAATAAGATTGATGTGGTAAACTTAAAATGAACTAGACATAGGGATTTTAGGTTTCAACCTTAGATTCAATAGCCCACGATCTTCTTTGAGGATATATAACCCTTTAATAGATTTCCTTACAGGATATACATATACCCGTCGGGCGGGGGTAGCCACAATTGGAACTTGATCTTAATGAATCCAGGTAATTTAGTTGATATAGACATATGGTTCAATTGGGTTATACTGGGTATTTGCGTCTGACCATCGACATAGGCTTTTGCATAATTTCGTGTTCCAGGTTAGCAAACTGATTTATTACACATATATAAGAGAATCATTTCATATTTATAATAATATTGTGTGGAATCACAACCCTAGATCTTTGAGTCTTTTCTTTTATTTTCCTTAGTATTTTCTTTTGAGTCTGTTTTTATTTTAATTAGCAAATCCACATTCAACCAACCAAAAGCAATCAAGTCCCTTCTCCCTATAATTAGATATTTGTAAATAAATAGTATTAATAATTAATAACAACAGTAGGAATTAAGTCCTTGTGGGATCGATATTTTTATACTACTTGAACGATACGTGCGCTTGCGTTATACGTGTGTGTTTAAGTCGGTCAGTGATTCTCTGTTGTATCTTTACAAACTTTATTTATTTCAACAAATGACCCAATCATACCCTTATGGCCGGATCTTTTGAACCGGGGAAGGAGAATGTCAAAGTCATTTGATCCACACATAAGATTGTAAAGACCTCAAGTTTAAGGACTAGTCATACAATCGATACATGAAAGTTCTCACAAACACATGGGATAAACACTCCATGTGAAAAATTTTGACGGTCAGTTCGATGGACACGAGCAACTCATGCATCCATGTGATACACCAAACAGACGGATCTCCGCTAGTAGCCTATGTGATCAGCAACCCCACTTAAGGGCGGATCATATCATCATGCTAGTCTCTCCGCTTTGTGAACGCCCAGATTATTCAAAAAACACTGACTAGGAACATTTGAGAGTAATGATTCTCATAAGGCATGGAAGCCATCATCTTATTACTCTAAGGGATTTATTACAGTGTTTGATGATTCATATAAGTTATGTAAGACACGTATAATAAAAATTGCCAATTTATTAATTAATGAAAATATTACAAATACATTTACATATAGCCCATCCACAAGTTGGGGATAGGGCATATCCCTAACAATCTCCCGCTTGCACTATAGCCAACTAGTATGAATCTGGACACCATACTCTTGGGTGTGCCTATCATGCTTTTGTTATATCGGCCCTTTAGTCAGAGAATCTGCAAGATTATCTTTTGTGGGTATTTTATCTATAATAACTTCTTTTCTCTCAACAATATCACTGATATGATGAAATCGCCTGAGTACATGCTTGGATTTCTGGTGGGACCTTGGTTCATTTGTTTGAGCAATGCCGCATGTGTTGTCACAGTACATCATGATGAAATTCTTTATCACGGGAATCACTTCCAGCTTCGTGATGAACTTCTATATCCAGACTGCTTCTTTAGCTGCCTCAGATGCTATAATATACTCGGCTTTAATGGTGGAGTCCGCTGTAGTTGACTTCTTTGAGCTTTTCCAACTAACAGCTCAGCCATTCAAAGTAAACAGATATCCTGTTTGTGATCTGTTGTCATCCATATCGGTCTGAAAGCTTGCATCACAGTAACCAATGACTTTCATCTCAGAACAATCTCCGTATGCCAGGAACACATCCTTAGTTCTTCTCAGATACTTGAGGATTGTTTTGACAGCTGCCCAGTGTTGCTCACCAGGATTTCCCTGATACCTACTCGCTATGCTAAGAGCATAAGATACATCGGGTCTTGTACATAGCATGGCGTACATGATCGATACTATTGCTGAAGCATAATGGATCCTACTTATATGCTCTCTATCTGAAGGAATATGTGGACATTGCTCCTTAGATAATTTGATTCCATGACAAGTAGGTAAATTACCTTTTTTGGAATCTTCCATTTTGAATCTTTTCAAAAATTTATCTATGTACGTAGATTGAGAAAGTCCTAACAACCTCTTAGATCTATTACAGTAGATCTTAATGCCGAGGATGTACGCTGTTTCTCCCAAATCTTTCATGGAGAAATTCTGAGATAACCATTGCTTGGTGGCTTGCATCATGGGAATATCATTCCCGATGATTAATATATCATCGATATATAATACAAGAAATATAATAGCACTCCCACTTCCTTTCGTGTAAACACAAGGCTGGTCTACATTTTTGATGAAGTCAAATTCTTTGATTGTCTCATCAAATCGTATACTCCAACTTCTGGAGGCTTTCTTGAGTCCATAAATGGATCGTTTAAGCTTGCATACTTTATTATGATCATCCTTATATGCAAACCCCTCAGGTTGTGTCATATAGACTTCCTCTATAAGGTTCCCAATAAGGAAAGCTGCTTTGACATCCATATGCCAAATCTCATAATCAAAGTGTGCAGCTAGTGCCAGTAAAATTCGAATGGACTTTATCATTGCAACAGGCGAGAAGGTTTCATCATAGTCAATTCCTTGGATTTGTCTATAACCTTTCGCCACCAACCTAGCCTTATAGATTTGGATGTTGCATTCTGCATCTATTTTACGCTTGTAAATCCACTTACAGCCTATGAGTTTTATCCCTTCAGGTGCATCCACCTAGTCCCAGACTTGATTCTGATACATAGAGTCTATTTCGGATTTCATGGCCTCAAGCCTTTTGACTGAATCAATGACACACATTGCTTCGTCATAACTGGTGGGATCGTCATTATCAATGACCTGATCATGTTCCTCATCAATATGGAAACCATATCTTTCAGGCTCATGTCTTTCCCTACCATACCTTCTAAGTTCATAACCTTGTGGTTGTTTCGTCGCTGTAATTTTGAGGGGCCTGGGGTTTAGTTCTATGTTAGTTTTTTCTTCTCGTACCTCATCCAGGTCAAGTCTACTCCCACTATGTTTCTTGAGAAGGAATTCATTCTCTAGAAATTTAACATTTCGTGAGACAAATGTTCTTTGTTCATTTTGGACGTAGAACACGTATGCTCTTGAGTTCAAAGCATATCCTACAAACTTACATTTAACTGCCCTATCATCCAATTTGTTAGTTTATATGAGCTTAACATATGCGTCACATCCACAAACTCTTAGATAACTAAGACTATGACGTTTCACAGACCATAACTCATATGGTGTTTGACTAATAGTCTTGGAATGAACTGTGTTTAGTAGTAGTGTTGCAGTTTCTAAAGTAAGACCCCAAAATGAAAGAGGTAGATCTGTGTCTGGCATCATTGATCGGACCATATCTAATAATGTCTAATTTCTCCTTTCGGAGACCTCATTATGCTGTGGAGTTCCCGGAGGAGTGGACTGGGAAACAATGTCATTTTCTCTCAAGTAATCTTGAAATTCGTCACTTAAGTATTCACCACATCGGTCAGACCTTAGTGACTTAATACTTCTATTAAGCTAGTTTTCTACTTCAGCTTTGAAGACTTTGATTTTCTCAAAGGCTTCAGATTTGTACCGCATAAGGTACATATACCTATATCGCGAGTGATCATCGATAAAGGAAATGAAGTAGGAGAATCCATCTTTAGCGGTGACTGACATTGGTCCGCATACATCAGAGTGTATGAGTTCTAAGTGTGTGGCCTCCAAAGATGTACACACCAAAGCCAAAACTCAACTAGGGCCGGTCGTTATAAAATACGATAATTAGGTAGGTTCCTAACCAATTTATGATATAAATCACAATTCCTTGATCATTGGGTTGGGCAATCAAACATGCCATAACTTATGCTAGTCCTTGTGGACACTCAATCTTTGCCACTAAGTTATAAGACCACGCCTAAGGGTCGCTGCGTCTTATGACTCAGAAAAGTCAAACCATTGTCAATAGTATGATTTATGGACAAATTGGTATTGGTCAGTCTGGTAAAGCCTAGTCCTGCCAATACGGTTTAAGTGAATAACTTTCAAATGGATTCCACCATTGAAAATTCCCCAGAGGGAGGGTGGAGCGAACTCTCTTAAATACCCTTACCTCTTAGGCTCTTATTGCCTTGGTGGCAAGAATAAACAATAGATCCTCCAAATTAGTCGAACACTTTAAATATGCTTTAAGGTAAGCTTTGAGTAAATGATTATCTAGATATCTTCAAAGCTTTTCCTTTTGGCTATAAAAGGTAATGAGTGAAGGAAGACACCAAATCATTATCTAACTCTAGTGATACATTTGGTTAAATTAACTTTAGTTTGGAAAGTTTTATTAACCCCTTGGTCCCAACCCACTTGTATCTTTTATAATGTCTTTTATTATAAACAAGTGATTTATATTTATTAGCCTTAAAGGTAATAAATCTCTAAGTTCATCACGGAATAATTACATAGCTAAGAGATAAACAATACACTCTCTATTTCTTAGAAAGTCTCTAGATGCTTGCACCCTAAAATAATCATGCCAATTTTAATCATACATAGAATCATCAAGCATATGAGTTTTAATATGTTGGAATTATTTTAGGCATTAAATAACTTTGATTAATATTTAATTATGATATTGCATTTTATTTTATTCAAATAAATTTACTACTCACATTTTTCTGCAGACGCGTGAACTTTAAATGCAATTGCACAATTCAAATCTTAACCAAATAATGCAAAACGTGAGACTAAAATTAAGTTCAGGGTGTTTTCTTTCCAACGAGCCTTTACACACCCAATTCGAGTTCAAATGAGAGAGAACTAATGAAAACAAAAACGACGCGCTGATACCACTGTTGGGAAGCGGCCGCGAGTGCGCAGCGGAAAATTAAAATTATTATGCCGCTTTCCCTTCGCCCAAGACCTATTTGTTTTGATTATTCTACAAGCTTAGGCATGTTTCTATATATTCTAAGCATAAAACTCATAAAAACATGCTAACTATCATAAGAACTCTAATTAAAATAAAGAAAGAAAAAGACTTACTTGAACCGAAGACTCCTCCAGTCCTCCCTCCAATCTACAAGTTTTTCTCGAAGTCAGCAAGCACTTCTACGTTCTAAATAGCCACCCAAGTGTGTGGCCTCTAAAGATGCACACACCAAAGCCAAAACTCAACGACAAGATTACGCCTCGAGTGCACGGGTATTTTATCCTTGGTGCTAGCCTAGGTAAATACCTCAAATAACAAAAAAAAATTACTATTCAAGTTTCTATTCAAGTGAATAGTAAATTTTTTTTTATTCCAATTCCCAAAGAGCCCTTATCTTGATTCACCAATACCTAAGGCACTATAGAACCTCATAAATGATCTGTTCAATAATTAAACACATTGAACCATTTATGAATAATTCCTACATCAATCATATATGTTGTTATATTTATAATGTGCACTGCTAACCATTGATTTCGACTTTGTTGTGTGTGACCTTTTGGGTTCCCCTCAAGTTGGACATGAAATGAATTGTGATAATTTAATCGAACATAAATTATCCTCCGATCAGATGGTCGTTCGATTTCAATGACCAAGGTTGACATCTAGCAACATGCCAAGGCCCCCAAATGAGAAGGAAAGATATATATATCCATTATGTATGCGATTTACATATGATACGGTCTTTCGCCTAACATTATCCCCACCTATTGACCTAGGGTACGAAAAGTGTCTACCCATATGGTCAAAGGTATGATGTTGATAGTGTCATGAATCGTGCTAACCCAAGAATCTCACATGATTCTTCCGCGGTGGCCACAGTCTCAAACGCTGATCACACATATCAACCCGCGAATTGGAATACTACTCTTATAAGAAAATATTATCCGAGAGAGTGGCGATTCTCTGTTGTATTTTTACAAACTTCATGTGTTTCAAAAAATGACCCAATCGTACCTTTATGACCGGATCTTTTGAACCGGGTAAGGATAATGTCAATGTTATTTGATCCACACATACGATTGGAAAGACCATAAGTCTAAGGACTAGTCATATAATCGATACAAGAAATTTCTCACAGACACATGGGATAAATACTCCATATGAAAACTTTCAGCGGTCAATTCGATGGACACGAGCAACTCATGCATCCATGTGATACACCAAGCAGACGGATCTCTGCTAGTAGCCTATGAGATCAGCTACCCCACTTAAGAGCAGATCATATCATCATGATAGTCTCTCCGCTTTGTGAATGCCCAGATTATTCACAAAACTATTACTAGGAACATTTAAGAGTAATGATTCTCATAAGGCGTGGAATCCATCGTCTTATTACTTCAAGGGCTTTATTACAGTGTTGATGATTCATATAAGTTATGTAAGACACGTATAATAAAGATTGCCATTTTATTAATTAATGAAAAAATTTCAAATACATGTACATATAGCCCATCCACAAGTTGGGTATAGGGCATATCCCTAACAATCACCTCATCACCAAATTTATGAGATTGTATTCCCAAAATAAATCTATAATATATTCCTCAAATTTCAATCATTTATTTCCCTATTTTGAGATCCTTTCAAAACATTATAAAAGGGACACTTTTTCTTCATCAATGGAGGCTCATTTGGATGACAATAACAAAAAAAACCCTTGAGGCTTCTCTTATTCTTCTTCTTCTATAACCTTGGGGCGTGAACACCATAAAAAAAAAAAAACCTAGGGGGACCGAATTTGAGGAAAAAAATTAAGAAAACCCTAAAGGCTTTTGGCGTGAACTAAAAAAAAACCTGAAGACCACCAAAACAACACACAATAAAGCTACAACACCGAACCAAAAAACAACCCCGAAACCATGAAACAACAAAGCACAACCAAAAACAGCATCAATAAAACACCAAGCCACCAAAGAGAGCATCACCGAAACACCAAGCCACTAGAAAAATCAACCAACAAATCACCGAGAAACAGACCATAAAAGAATCAACATCACCGAAACCAAAAACAACCAAGCCAACCTCCAAGACCGAAACCAACAAATAGAAAAACAGCAGCCCAAAATCACCAAAAACAGCAGCCAAAAATAACCAAAATAGCAGCCAAAATAGTAGCCCAAAAATCGTAAAATAGCAGCAAAAAAAAAACAAAAAACAGGAGCCAAATAACCAAAAACAGCAGCTATAACAACCAAAAATAACAGCCAAAACAACCAAAAAACAGCAGCCAAAACAAAAAAAAAAACAGCAACCAGAAAACAGCAAAACAGCAACCAGAAAATAGTAAAACAGCGAACAGGAAAATAGCAAAAATAGTCAGTGAAACAGCGAACTATAAACAACAAATAGCAAAACAGCTTCAATCCTTCAAAAGATGGCCTAATGCACTTCCGAGAAAGCAACTTAAAAGGTAAGACCCAAGGGCACCCTTACCATATTTCTTTTATAGTTCTGGACGCTGCATGCCTGGCTTGACGTGAAATACGTCCAACCGGGTATGCGAATTCCTACATTAAAGACGACAAATTTTCTGGTCATATTTTTTCTTTCTTCGGCATTTTGTTATTTATCTTTTTATTTATTTATTCACTTTCATCGTATTTTGTTATTTCGCATTTATTTTGATCATCTTTTTGGCTATTTATCGTTATTTTAATACTTCGCCTTTATTTTATTTGTTCATATTGGTGATTATCCGCATATGCATTCGTATATTATTTCATGTCTATTTTTTATTTACATTGCATTAATGTTTATGTGTGTCATTATCCTTTACGGTATATCGGATGAAAACCCAGACGTAAATTCCATAGCCGAATCCGAATGGATGGTAGTGCGGTTTGTACTTGGGATACAACTCCACGTGCCACTCAGGAAATACTCACATATGCATGATTAACCCTTTTTTTTGCTATTTATTTATTGACGATTTTTCCGCTTTTGATTGATTTTCATTATCGCATCTCGTACTTCTTAACTAAATATGCTTTTGGAATCGTTTTATTGTGATTAATATTTACTTGGGTATGTTATTGCATTTTTTATTCGCTTTTATGTATGAATTGCATTAAGACTTGGCTATACCATTATGTGAACCCGTCCATTATACTAGCATAAGTAATGGACCATTCCAAACCTAATGGTTTGAGGTCTTCGCTTGTGAGGGGTGAGTGCGGCCTTAAATCTTTTTCCAGTTCACGCTGGGTGGTGACTCATTTATTCTACGGTTTAGTCCTCCGCAGGCGACTCCGTACTCTCTACGCGCTGCGAGCCCAACTGTGTCGTGGTCACCGAGCATCATAGGAATAGCGGTAAACCCCGTTTCGCTCTTACAACGACTTTATCTGCTATGTACTCATTCATGGATGGATTCTCAGGATATAATCAGGTCCTCATAGCTGAAGAAGACAAGTATAAGACTGCTTTTGTCACTGAGTGGGGTACATATTGTTACAAGGTGATGCTGTTTAGACTTAAGAATATGGTAGCCACTTATCAATGAATGGCCACTACATTATTCCATAACTTGATTCATAAGGAGATTGAGGTATACATGGATGACATGATGGTTAAATCAGAGACGAGGGTCGGACATAGAAGCACTGAAGAAATTCCTTCAAAGAGTCGATAAGTACAACCTCCGACTCAAACCCAAGAAGTGTGTGTTTGGGGTAACATCAGGAAAGTTGTTAGGGCGTACGGCAGGAATTGGAGGGATAAAAGTGGATCCTGAAAAGATCAAGGAAATTATTGAGATGCCCGCACCAAAGACAGAAAAGGATGTTAGAGCTTTTCTCAGGAAAATCTAGTATATCAGTCAATTCATCGCCAAGCTAACATTAGTATGTGAGCCTATCTTCAAGCTATTAAGGAAGGACCAGCTTGTGGAGTGGAATAGGCAATGTCAAGAAGCCTTTGAAAAAATCAAAGAATACTTAGTTAAACCGACCGTCATGAAACCCCAACAAGGTCGGGCAAACCCTCGGGTGTTGTATTTGGACATGGAACCCAAAGCACTGGGGGCATTGATGGTACATGCAGATGAGACAGGGGTATTGACATGAGTTGAGAAATCAGGCCACGTGCATAAAATGGACACCATTCATAGTAGTGGGGGTAGACTATTTTTCGAAGTTCATGGCCCGTAACATAGTATGTCAATACGGAATGCCATATCACATAGTGACAGACAATGGAGTCCAATTTTATGGAGAAACAAAGGCGATGTTGCAGAAGTACGGGATAAAGTATCACAAATCATCACCTTATAGGCCGCAGGCTAATGGGGCGATGGAGGCGGCCAACAAAACCATAAAGAAAATACTAGCTAAGATGACAGAAAGTTATAAAGATTGGGATGACAAACTGCTGTATGCCGTGCGGGGGTATAGAACTTTGGTGAGAACGGCAACGAGAGCCACACCCTATGCTTTGGTTTATGAGATAGAGGCAGTGGTACCAGTGGAAATAGAGATACAGTCATTGCGGATACTAGCAGAGGCAGGATTGTCTGAGCAGGAATGGGCCTCGCAGAGGTTCGAATAGCTAGCATTACTGGATGAGAAAATGATAAAAGCCTTGTACCATATGCAGCTATAATAGAAATAGGTCAGAAACGTACGTCAAATTCGGATGAATAGTAATTTCGAAATACATGCTCCATAAGTGTCAAATTAAGGATGGAAATATGTATCTGATTTTAGGTCTTCATCCTCTGTGGTTGATATGACTGGCTCAGGTAACTCTTCTTCAAACATCATTGCAATGCAAGCTCCAAGATCTTCATTTCGAGGATACAGAATTTCATCCTCAATTTTTGTTGGTACAAACAACCTTACTTCTTGATCCTCGTCAGAGTTAGAAGAATAATAAAAATCAAATTGAGACTTTACTGGTTTGAGCTCCTGAAATGATACCTCTGGCTCTTGATAATGGTCAGTCTCTTCCTCTGTTAAGGTGTCATTGTGAAAGTGTGGATACTCGAAGGCTTCATAAGTTTCATTTGCTCATTGAGATATGTAATTCATGTTTTCTGTTAATTGTCTAATGGATGCTGCTTAACTATGAAATTATGCATCAAATTGAGCTTCTCATTCCTCGAGTCAATCGTTGAGCATGTCAATCAACTGATCTTCCTCTGATTGTTCTGATTCTTGATGAAGATCGTAGGTGGATGGCGGATAAGATGGAAAATATGATGGTTCTTCGTACCTTAAATGATCCTGATAATTCTGCCACTCTGAAAGGTTTATGCATTGATTTCTCGGGCGGTTACAATCGCATATTTCACATCTCCCCATTGCGTTCTGTTGAGCAAATGTAGTATTGCTTGACATCCAGTTATAATTGTTGGGCTGGACAACAGGCCTTAGAAAATTGGACTGTTGCTCCATGATTTGGGGTGTATCGTCTTCTAGTAAAGCTCGTAATCTCCCAATAATGTTCCATTTTTCAACCACCTGAAAACAAAAGAGAGAAATAGAAATTACAAATAAAAAAAATTAGATACAAGTAAATTAGATAGATTCAAAATTAATAACTCAAGCGCACATATTTACTTATTTGCTAATTTAGAACGAAAGAAAACAACTCTTAACTTGGATAAGAAGTTTCACATGTTTAGTCACTAACTTGTTTATTCTCTTTTCTCTTGTCTTTTTGCTTTTGTGTGCATTAGTTTTATATTGACGTTTGTGGGTATCGTTGTTGTATGCCCTCACGAGAGTACAACTCGTCCACTAGGGACACCTAGGGGTTTAAAGGCTTGTTGCATACGCTAAATGCAACCGTGATCCCTACGAAAGTGGCTTAGTTTAATTTCTATTTTAAAGATGTTTATGTTATTTTATTTTGTTGTTTTGCTCGAGGACTAGAAAAATGTTAGGTTTGGGGGTGTGATGAGTGGTAAATAAATCACTATTTCCCACTCCTTTAACTTAATTTTTTGTATAGTTTCTTGAGTTTTGTGAATATTTTGATGTGTTTTGTGTTATTTTATAGATAAATAAAATAACAGGACTCTCTGGAGGTAATTCGGGGCCAAAACAGTGGAAAACGAACAAAAATGGGAAAAATGTAAATTTCCTGCTAAAATGCGCCGTTTACTAAAATGTGCTGTGCTAATGTGCGCCGCCTGCTAAAATACGCAGCTAACGTGCGCCAGACACGTGTCATAATCAGAGAAGTTTGCTAAAATGCGCACTTGCTAACGTGCGCCTACCACATGTCAACATCACAGGAAATCTGCTAAAGTGCGGCAGACACGTGTCACCATCTCATGCTACCGACAGAACACGCCATTGCTTACGTCATGCTGACGTCAGTGTCGCGACGTGCACACTCTTACACGTCGCAACGCTAACCAAATAATTGAGTTAATCATTCAGCCGATGCCACGTGTAACCATCCTAGAAGCTGATTGCCACGCGTACAAGATCAACGGTGTGTCGCGACGCCCAATGTTCCATGCATCGTGACGCGTGAGGCCAAATTTTTTCTATAAATTGAGGTCGAATTTTAGAATTCAATTCATACTTTCTTCTAATTAATTCCTTAAGAATACTAAGAAGATTGTATCTTGTTTGTTTATTTACAGCTTTTAGTATTTAATTTTCGCATTAGCATGTTCTTTTCATTACTTTTCACTCTTTACTTTCTATATTTAATTTTATTTACTTTTACGCTATAGTACTTTCCTTTCTTTACTTTTCAGTATTTACTTTTCAGCAATGAGGAGGTAACTCCCCCTGCTGGGGTGAAAGATAAAGCTTTTATTACTGATATTTAGATTAATCTCCCTTAATTATAATATATAAACTATTAAGAACCTGACTTAATGAGGATACCGCCTTTATGGTCGGTTGGACTTAAATATAAATTGGTTTTAACTTGACAAAACTGGATACCGCCTGTATGGTTGGTTGAAATTAATTATAAATTTGACTTAATCAGGATACCACCTATATGGTTGGTTGGTAATATCACGCAAAGTTAATATATTATATTAATGGAGATATCAAAAACTTGACCGGCGTAATCACACGCGTATAATGCAAGCGCACGTATCGTTCAAGTAGTATAAAAAGTATCGATCCCATGAGGACTTAATACCTAAGCTATTAATTTATGAAGTCAAATTTTTACAATTATCTAATAGATTGATTGTTTGATTGGATGGTGACTTTAAATTTAGAACAAGTAATTAAAATAACGCGAAAGTAGTTATTAAACTATTTAGGGCTGTGAATTCTTCCAATATCTTTTAAAAGATGAAGTGGTTATTTTACGTTTGTGTAATATATTGGTTTATTAACCTGGAACATTAATTTATGGAAAAGCCTATTCCGATGGTCAGATACAAATACCCAATATAACCCAATTAATCATATTCCTATGTCAACCAAGTTACCTGAATTCATTAAGTGCAAGTTCCAATTATAGCTACCCTGCCCGACAGGTATATTCCTTTCATGTAAGGAAATCTATTAAAGGGGTATCGATCCTCAAGGAAGATCGTGGGCTGTTGAGTCTAGGACTTAAACCTAAAACCCCTTTGTCAAGTTTATTTAAAGTTTACCAAATCAGTCTTATTAATGGCCAGTTAACAAGAAGCATTAAGCTTAAGACTTAATAAATAAACCGTTATATTACCCAAACTATAAAATAACCCCTTATAAATCGGTGATATTGGAATTCATCACAACCCCAGATAACTGACTTAGTTACGACACATATCTAAGGCTAGTAAAAGCTTAAATAAAGTAAATGACATAAAGAAAATGTTGGAAATTAAGAAAAGTAAAAGTACAATAAAAGAAAATGCTTGGGTTAGAGGATCCACTTTTATTACTACTATTTTAGATATCTCCCTTAATATAATATATTAACTTTGTGTGATAATTACCGACCGACCATATAGACGGTATCCTGATTAAGTCAAATTTATAATTTATTCCAACGGACCATACAGGCGGTATCCAGTTTAGTCAGGTTAAAACCAATTTTTATTAAGTCCAACCGACCATTAAGGCGGTATCCTCATTAAGTCAGGATTTAAAAAGCTTTACCTTTTACCCCAGCAGGGGGGAGTTACCTCCTCATTATTGAATAGTAAAAATAAAAAGTAAAAAAAAGAACGTACTATTGCATAAAAGTAAATAAAATTAAATGCTGAAAGTAAAGACTGAAAAGTAAAGAAAAGAAAGTGATAATGCGAAAATTAAATTCTGAAAGCTGTAAATAAACAAACAAGATACAATCTTCTTAGTATTCTTAAGGAATTCCTTAGAAGAAAGTATGAATTACAGATGAAATTTCGGCCTCTATTTATAGAAAAATGTTGGCTTCGCGCGTCGCGACGTGCCGTTGATCTTGGACACATGGAAATCAGCTTATGGGATGGTGACACGTGGCGTCGGCTGAATGATTAACTCAATTATTTTCTTGGCGTCACGACGCGTAAGAGTGAGCGCGTCGTGACACTGACTTCAGCATGACGTAAGCAATGGGGTGTTCTTTCGGCAGCATGCGATGGTGACACTTTTCTGGCGCACGTTAGCAGATTTCCCGTGATGTTGACACATGGTAGGTGCACGTTAGCAAGTGCGTATTTTAGCAAACTTCTCTGATTGTGACACGTGTTCGGTGCACGTTAGCGGTGCATTTTAGTAGGAGGCGCACATTAGCAGGTCGTATTTTAGCAAACGACGTATTTTAGCGTGAAATTTACAGTTTTCCCTTTTTGTCCATTTTCCATTGTTTTGGCGCCGAATTGCCTCCAGAGAGTCATGTTATTTTATTTATCTACAAAATAACACAAAACACATCAAAATATTCACAAAACTCAAGAAAATATACAAAACTATTTCCCACTCATCACACCCCCAAACCTAACATTTTGCTAGTTCTCGAGAAAAAATATAAAATAAAATAACATAAACATCTTTAAAATAAAAATTAAGCTAAGCCACTTTCGTAGGGATCACGGTTGCATTTAGCGTATGCAACAAGCCTTTAAACCCCTAGGTGCCCCTAGTGGACGAGTTGTAGTCTCGTGAGGGCTTACAACAACGATACCCACAAACGTTAAATTAAAACTACTGCACACAAAACAAAAGCACAAGAGAAAAGAGAATAAACAAGTTATTGACTAAACAGGTGAAACTTCTTTTCCAAGTTAATAATTGTTTTCTTTCTTTTTAAATTACCCAATATGTAAATTCTTCGATTATTTTTACCATTCTTCATACACACAGCTAACAGAGTATTAATCAAGTCATTGTGCCCACAGTATTCATAAGTGTAGTGGAAAATAGATTAATATTTTTGTCTTTAAGTTATATCAGAATTCACACATTTTTTAGCAATGGAATATTTTTCTGATTTTTTCTTATATACAATATCATCCATCCATGTAGCGAGCTTTGGGCCAGTGACTCCCAAACTAGTTGGCTTTAGGGCAGTAGGTGTTAAGATACCCCTACGGACTTAATTACTCGGATTTAAGATATAAATATATTATTTTTAACATCTTCGATCCATATAGCGAGCTTTAGGCCAGTGACTCCCAAACCAGTTGGTTTTAGGGCACTAGGTGTTAAAACACCCATACGAACTTAATACCTCGGATCTAAGACGGTTTTTTTATCCCATCGCTTTTTTAGATGCTTCCTTCAATTAAATAAGAGCACTAAATATTACAAACTTTTTCAATTACAACTCATGTCTGTATGTTACCATGTATGTTGATAATACTTGTCAATTGAGCATATTAAGATCCATTTTAATCTATTTTATGGAGAGTTCACAAATTAAATAATTCAAAAGGAAATAAACAAAAAATTAACTTGTTACGAAATAGGTTGAGATACGTCTCAGGAGTGGAAATTCCTTACACAACTATCTCACACCAATTTCACCTGATTAATGAAATTAAAAACACAAAAAACACAAAATATTTTTAATTTTTGTAAAAAATTTTAATTGTTTTTTGAAATTTTTTGAAATTTTTTGACTAAAACCACAAAAAAAAAAAAATACTAGTCAAATATTCCCCTCCTCCAAACCTAAATGAGACATTGCCCCCAATGTCTTAAAAATTAGAAGATAAATTTAGAAGATAGTACCTGGTTAGCTGAAATTCTAGAAAGAAAATTAAAAGTTATGATCCAGGTTTATCCGACGTTTCTTACCATGATTATTATCTGACCAGTTAATCTTGGAAAGGATAGGGTCAATTTGTGGTTCAAATGCTAAGATTTGTTCAATTAAATCCTGGGCAGTTCTGGCAGTGAAGAGGAGATCTTTACAGGTTTTGACACGAACCCATTTCTCTGGGCATCATCAAGAAACACACAAAGAAAATCATAAAATCCATCATCGTTAAAACGTCCCATCGGTTTCCAGTGTATATTCAAGTTCGCCCAAGATAACTCTGTAAAAATTTCCTCCATTGTGCCCAAGCCACCTGGCAAAGCAATAAAAGAATCGGCACGGTTAATCATTTTTACCAGTCGTTCAGACATACCTGGCACGATCAGTTCCTCTCCATTTGATGGTCCTATAAGATTCGTCTCCGCCAAGGGTTTTAGGATGATTCCCAAGACTTGACTGCCTCCTTCCTGTACAGCCCTTGAAACAATCCATGTTAAACCAAGATTGACACCGCCATATACTAAGTGCATATTCGTTTCAGCAATGACTCGACCCAATTCATGTGCTGCTGCTACAAACTCTGGTTTAGAACCAATGCTAGAACCAAAAAACACACAGATATTTACAACTCGACTTCGTGAAGTGGCTTCCATTTTTATGTATTTATTTCTCAGCTCTGGATGCCTTCAAGAGTGCAATAATGAGTTGAATTTATGGAACCTGAAAAAGGGTTAGTAATAATAGCACTAGTATCTTCCAAATGATGGTTATTAGCTTAAACAAGAAATAGTGAAAGGTCAAAAAGTCTCGATCTTGTCGGAGAAATTAAAATTACAAAACAAATCACAATTATTAGTAAAAGACAAAGAAAATAATATTTACAAGAAAGTAACAGCTTGAATGACATCTATGCATCAGGGACAAGGTTCCTATCCAATTTTCTTATAAATTGGCAAACATGGTCTTTTAAAGTCAGATTCCCGAGACTTAACTGTTGTCTTTCTTTTCAGAATTGTGTATGTAACATGTGAATTGCTTGATACACATATCCACTGGGATGCGTCTCAAGAGTCTTAGATATGTCATCCAAAGACTCCTTACTCAAGTCATCCCTAATGAATTTAATCTTATCTTCACGGTTATCAGATACCATTCCTAAAGAACGACAACGAGTATTACATGTCATGCAATCACATTTATAGCAAACACCCATTCTTTTAACTCTTCTCTTTTTAGCATAGGTGCTTCTTCCTAAACCAGGCAGATGTGAAATAAAAGAGTCAGATGACTCACCTGCCAATCGGACCCGTGCTTCAATAATCCAACGAATGTCATTAGGAATACCTTTGATCATCTCATTCTTTCCATGCGAGCTTTGTAGACTTTCATCAGAGAGTTTTGAGGGAGAGAAGGAAATTGCTTATGAAGATTTGCGAGAATGTCTTCCATCCTAAAATGTGACTTTACCTACACAAATTAAACACACCAAATTAAAACACAACAAATCTGAATATATACACATATTTCATGGGTTGCCTCCCAGCTAGCGCTAAGTTTAACATCGTCAGCTAGATATGGCTGCCCAGATGTTAGGCTGGATCTGAAAGTGTGACACTTTCTTTTTGTCGCTCAATTGATTCTCCCCAGTAGTGCTTGACACGCTAGCTATTAACTTTGAATGTGTTGTTCGACTTGGGATTGTATATCTCAATAAATCTGTATGGTAACAATTGAGTAATCACAAATTGACCTGACCACTTTGATTTCAGCTTTCCACGAAAAAGTTTCAACCGTGAGTCATATGCAAACACCCAATTAATCATATTCCTATTTAACCAACTTACCTGAATTCATTAATTTTAAGTTCCAATTATGGTTACCCACGCTCGACAGATATATGTCTATCCTGTAAGGAAATCTATTAAAGGGTTATCTATCCTCAAGGAAGATCGTGAGCAATTGAATCTAAGGCCGAAACCTAAAATCTCTTTTCCAAGTTCACTTTAAGTTTACCACATCAATCTTATTGGTGATCAGGCAACAAGAATCATTAAGCTTAAGATTCAATAAACAAACTAAAGAATTACCCATAATATAATTAAATATATTACTAAGCTTGTTAATATTGTGTTTTATCACTTCCCTAGAATAAAAATAAAATGACGGGGGTTACGGGATCCACTTTTAGAAATCTCACTTTATTATAATATAGAAATTGTCAGTATTACCCCAATAAGTTGAACCAGCCGTAAAGGCGGTGTTATTATTTATCCATAAACCAGCCATATATGTGGTAATCATCTGTCACCTAAAGACCGACCTATAAGCGGTGTCACATTATGTTATATAATTAAAACCAGCCATTAAGTCGGTATCAACTTTTAATCTATATTATTAAATTACAATTTCCATATTATAAATTAAGTGAGATTAATCTAAATTTACTATTTCTAATTTAGAAATCTCCCTTATTATAATATATAAATTTGCGTCATAATTACCAACAGACCATGTAGGTGGTATCCTGATTAAGTCAGATTTAATAAATTCCAACCGACCATATAGGCGGTACCTCATTAAGTCAGGTTAAAATCAATTTAATTATGTCCAACCAACCAATAAGGCGGTATCCAATTAAGTCAGGTTTTGAGATAAATTATGTATTATAATTGAGCGAGATTAATCTAAATTATAATAGTAAAAAGCTTCACCCTTCCCCAGTAGTAAATTAACTACTGAACATAAAAGAAATAAAAAGTAAATAAAATAAAATTACTGAAAGTAAAAGTGCATAAATAAAAGTACTGAAAGTAAATAAATAAAAATAAAAATGCTTAAATTAAATAGCTAAAAGTAAACACACAAGATACAATCCTTAGTCCCTTATTAGGAACTCTAAGAAGGTATGAATTTGCAAATGAAATAGAGCTAAATTTATAGGCATCACTCGACTCCATGGGTCGCGACGTGTACAACCTTGCACATCGTGACGCGCCGTTGACTGAAGACACGTTGCAGGCGACTTCGCGAGATGGTGACACGTGGCGTCGGCAGAATTATTAACTCAATTATTGGCTCGGCATCACGACGCTGACGTCAGCAATGATGTATCTCAATGATGAGTGTCGGCAGCATGTGATGGTGACACGTGGCAGGTGCACGTTAGCATATTTCATGTGATGTTGACACGTGGTAGGTGCACGTTAGCAAGTGTACATTTTAGCAAACTTCTCTGATTGTGACACGTGTCCGTAGTTTTGGCCTCGAATTACCTCTAGAGAGTCTAGTTATTTTATTTATCTATAAATTACCACAAAACACATCAAAATATTCACATAACTCAAGAAAATATACAAAATATTAAGCCAAATGAGTGGGAAATAGTGATATATTTACCACTCATAACACCCCCAAACCTAACATTTTGCTAGTCCTCGAGCAAAAAAACAAAATAGAATAACACAAACATATTTAAAATAAAATTAAACTAAGCCACTTTCGTAGGGATCACAGTTGCATTTAGCACACAAAAGCAAAAAGACAATAGAAAAGAGAATAAACAAGTTAGTGACTAAACATGTTAAACTTCTTATCCAAGTTAATAGTTGTCTTCTTTTTTTCTAAATTACTAAATAAGTAAATTGTCCGATTATTTTTATCTTTATCCATACATATAGCTAACAAGGTAATAATCAGCTCATTGTGCCCACAATATTCACATGTGTAATTGAAATGAGGGTAATATTTTTTTTCTAAAGTTGTATCAGAATTCACACCTTACTTTTTTGGCAATGGAATATTTTTTGATTTTTTTTTATATACAATATCTTTCATCCATGTAGCGATCTTTAGGCCAGTGACTCCCAAACCAGTTGGCTTTAGGGCACTAGGTGTTAAGACACCCTTACAGACTTAATTAATGGGATTTCCAATATAAATTTATTTTTTGTAACATCTTGAATCCATGTAGCGAGCTTTGGGTCAGTGACTCCCAAACCAGTTGGTTTTAGGGCACTAGGTGTTAAAACACCCTTACGGACTTAATAACTCGGATTTCAGACGTGTATAACGCAAGCGCATGTATCGATCAAGTAATATAAAAGTATCAATCCCACGAGGACTTAATACCTAAGTTATTAATTTATGAAACCAAATTCTTACAAGTATCTAATGAATTGATTGTTTGATTGGATGGTGACTTTAAATTTAAAACAATTAATTAAAATAGCGCGAAAATAGTCTGAGGAAAATTAAATATTATTAAACTACCCAGGGTTGTGAATTCTTCCAATATCTTTTAAAAGATGAAGTGGTTATTTTACGTTTGTGTAATATATTGGTTTATTAACCTGGAACACTAATTTATGCAATAGCCTCTTCCGATGGTCAGATACAAATAGCCAGTATAACCCAATTAATCATATTCTTATGTCAACCAAGTTACCTGAATTCATTAAGTGCAAGTTCCAATTATGGCTACCCCCGCCCGACAGGTATATTCCTATCCTGTAAGGAAATCTATTAAAGGGTTACTTATCCTCAAGGAAGATCCTGGGCTATTGAGTCTAGGGCTTTAACTTAAAATCCCTTTTCCAAATTCATTTTAAGTTTACCAGATCAATCTTATTAATGGCTAGTTAACAAGAAGCATTAAGACTAAGGCTCAATAAATAAACATTTATATTACCCAAAATATAAAATAACCCATTATAAACCGGTGATATTAGAATTCATCAAAACCCTAGATAACTGACTTAGTTACAATACATATCTAAGGCTAGTAAAAGCTTAAATAAAATAAATGACATAAAGTAAATGCTGGAAATTAAAAAGGTATAAGTACAATAAAAGAAAAAAATGGGGTTAAAGGATCCACTTTTTTACTTTTATTTTAGATATCTCCTTTAATATAATATATTAAACTTGTGTGATAATTACCAACCGACCATATAGGCGGTATCTTGATTAAGTTAAATTTATAATTAATTCCAACCGACCATACAGGCGGTATCCAGTTTAGTCAGGTTAAAACCAATTTTTATTAAGTCCAACTGACCATTAAGGCGATATCCTCATTAAGTCAGATTTTAAATAGTTTATATATTATAATTAAGGGAGATTAATCTAAATATTATTAATAAAAGTTTTACCTTTTACCCCTACAGGGGGAGTTACCTCCTCATTGCTGAATAGTAAAAACTGAAAAATAAAGAAAAGAAAGTACTATTGCGTAAAAGTAAATAAAAAAAATGCTGAAAGCTATAAATAAACAAACAAGATACAATCTTCTTAATATCCTTAAGGAAATTCCTGAGAAGAAACTATGAATTACAAATGAAATTTTGGCCTCTATTTATAGAAAATTTTGGCTTGGCACGTCGCGACGCGCCGTTGATCTTGGACGCGTGGCAATCGGCTTCTAGGATGGTGACACGTGGTGTCGGCTGAATGATTAAGTCAATTATTTGATTGGCGTCACAACGCGTAAGGTCAGCATGACGTGTTCTGTCGGCAGCATGTGATGGTGACACGTGTCCGGTGCATGTTAGCAGATTTTGTATGATGTTGACAAGTGGCAGGTGCACTTTAGCAAGTGCGCATTTTAGCAAACTTCTCTAATTTTGACACGTATCTGGTGCACGTTAGCGGTGTATTTTAGTAGGAGGCGCATGTTTGCACGGAGCATTTTAACAAATGGCATACTTTAGCAGGAAATTTACATTTTTCCTGTTTTTGTCTGTTTTCCACTGTTTTGGCCTCGAATTGCCTATAGAGAGTCCTATTATTTTATTTATCTACAAAATAACACAAAACACATCAAAATATTCACAAAACTCAAGAAACTATACAAAATATTAAGAGTTGTTTTCTTTCTTTCTAAATTACCAAATAAGTAAATTCTTCGATTATTTTTACCATTCTTCAGGCACACAGCTAACAAAGTATTAAACAAGTCATTCTGCCCACAATATTCATAAGTGTAGTTGAAAGAGAGTAATATTTTTGTCCTAAAGTTATATCAGAATTCACACCTTTTTAGCAATGGAATATTTTTCTGATTTTTCTGATTTTTTTTTTATTTATATACAATATCATCCATCCATGTAGCGAGCTTTGGGCCAGTGACTCCCAAACCAGTTGACTTTAGGGCACTAGGTGTTAAGACACCCATACAGACTTAATTACTGGGATTTCAGATATAAATATATTTTTTTAACATCTCTAATCCGTGTAGCGAGCTTTAGGCCAGTGACTCCCAAACCAGTTGGTAATAAGGCACTAGGTGTTAAAACACCCATACGAACTTAATAACTCGAATCTCAGACTTTTTTATAATCCCATCACTTTTTTAGATGTTTCCTCTAATTAAACAAGAGCACTGAATATTACAAACTTTTTCAATTACAACTCATGTCCGTATGTTACCATGTATGTTGATAATACATGTCAACTGAGCATATGAAGATCCATTTTAATCAGTTTTATGGAGAATTTACAAATTAAATAATTCAAAAGGAAATAAGCAAAAAATTAACTTCTTACAAAACAGGTTGAGATACGTCTCAGGTGTGGAAATTCCTTACACATATATCTCACACCAATTTCACCTGATTAATCAAATTAAAAACACACAAAAAAACACATACAATATTTTAAATTTTTGTAAAAATTTTTAAATTTTTTAAAATTTTTTACTAAAAACACAAATAAAAACAAGACACTAGTCTACTATTCCCCTCCCCCAAACCTAAATGAGATATTGTCCCCAATGTCTTAAAAAGTATAAGATGCGTTTAGAAGATAGTACCTGGTTAGCAGATATTCTAGAAAGAAAATTAAAGGTTAAGATCCAGGTTTATCCGATGCTTCTTACCACGATCATTATCTGACCAGTTAATCTTGGAAAGGATACGGTCAATTTGTGGTTCAAAGGCTAAGATTTGTTCAATTAAATCTTGGGCAGTTCTGGCAGTGAAGAGAAGATCTTTTACAGGTTTTGACACGAACCCATTTCTCCAGGCCACATCAACAAACAAAAAAAGAAAATCATAAAATCCATCAGCGTTAAACAGTCTCATCAGTTTCTGGTGTATGTTCAAGTTCGCCCATGGTAACACAATAAAAATTTCCTCAATTGTGGCCAAGCCACCTGGTAATGCAATAAAAGCATCAGCAGGGTTAATTATTTCTACCTGTCGTTCAAACATACATGGCACGATAAATTCCTCTCTGTTTGATGGTCCTATAAGATTCACCTCTGACAAGGGTTTTGAGATGATTCCCAAGACTTGATTGCCTCCTTCCAGTACAGCCCTTGAAATAATCCCCATTAAACCAAGATTGTCACCACCATATACTAAGTGTATATTCATTTCAGTAATGATTCGACCCAATTCATGTGCTGCAGCTATGAATTCTGGTTTAGAACCAACGCTAGTACCATATAACACACAGACATTTATAAATCATCTTCGTGAAGTGGCTTCCATTTTTATGTATTTCTTTCTCAGCTCTAGATGCCTTCAAGAGTGCAAAAATGAGTTGAATTTATAGAACCTGAAAAATGCTTAGTAATAATAGCACTTGTATCTGTTAGGGATTTGCCCTATACCCAACTTGTGGATGGGCTATATGTACATGTATTTGTAATATTTTCATTAATTAATAAAATAGCAATCTTTATTATACGTGTCTTACAAAACTTATATGAATCATCAAACACTGTAAGAAATCCCTTGGAGTAATAAGATGATGGCTTCCAAGCCTTATGAGAATCATTACTCTTAAACATCCATAGTTATAGTTTTTTCAATAATCTGGGCGTTCATAAAGCGGAGAGACTAGCATGATGGTATGAACCGCCCTTAAGTGAGGTAGCCGATCTCATAGACTACTAGCAGAGATCCGTCCACTTGCTTTATCACATGGATGCATGAGTTGCTCGTGTCCATCGAACTGACCGCCAAAAGTTTTTACATGGAGTGTTTATCCCATGTGTCTGTGAGAACTTTCATGTATCGATTGTATGACTAGTCTTTAGACTTGAGGTCTCTACAATCTTATGTGTGGATCAAATAACTTTGACATTCTCCTTCCCCGGTTCAAAAGATCCGTTCATAATGGTATGATTGGGTCATTTATTGAAACACATGAAGTTTGTAAAGATACAACAGAGAATCGCCACTCTCTCCGATAATATTTTCTTGTAAGAGTAGTATTCCAGTTCGCGGGTTGATATGTGTGATCAGTGCTTGAGACTGTGGCCGCAGCGGAAGAATCATGTGAGATTCTTGGGTTAGCACGATTCATGACACTATCAGCATCATACCTTTGACTATATGGGTAGACATTTTCCTTACTCTAGGTCAAACGGTGGGGATACAGTGAGGCGATGGACCGTATCATATGTAAATCTCATACAAAATAGGTATATATCTTTTCTTCTCATTTGGGGGCATTGGCATGTTGCTAGATGTCAACCTTGGTCATTGAAATCGAACGACCATCTGATCGGAGGATAATTTATGTTCGATTAAATTTTCACGATTCATTTCATGTCCAACTTGAGGGGAACCCAAAAGGTCACACATAGCAAAGTCGAAATCAATAGTTAACAGTGCACAGTACAAATTTAACAACATATATGATTGCTGTAGGAATTGTTCATAAATGGTTCAATGTGTTTAATTATTGAACATATCATTTATGAGGTTCCATAGTGGCTTCGGGATTGGTGAATGACGATAGGGGCACTTTGGGAATTGGAATAAAAAAAAATGTGAATAATAAAAAAAAATTTGTTATTTGTTTTGAATTCCAATTCGGCCCAAACTCTTATTAGGGTTTTATAATCTCATTAAACCACTAAATTAAGATCCAATGGCTAAGATTAAATTAGCATTTATCCCACATCGGATTCTTAATTAATTTTGTTGTCTTTGGAGCACCTATATAAACCCAAGGAATTCTTTAAATATTTTTGCACCAAACCTTTCATATCTTGGGTTTATATAAGTGAGCAACTCTAAAGTTTAAGAGTAAGAAACTGATTTTGAGGATCCGTAAGTCTAATTGACTAGAGGAACCTCGAGTTAAAAGTTTTGAGGTATTTGCCTAGGCTAGCAACAAGGGCAAAATACCCGTGCACTCAAGGCGTAGTCTTGCCGTTGAGTTTTGGCTTTGGTGTGTGCATCTTTGGAGGCCATACACTTGGGTGGCTCTTTGGAACGTGGAAGAGCTTGCTGAGTTCGAGAAAAGCTTGTAGATTGGAGCGAGGACTGGAGGAGTCTTCGGTTGAAGTAAGCCATCGACGACGGATCCGAGAGGAAAGTTCTAACCCAATTGGGAAGGACCCTACATAGTCTAGAAAGTGATCGGAAATGGGGCAGTGAGACTGTCAGACTTGGAAGGGAACGAGTTCACTGAGCTGATCAATGTGGATAGATTGAAGCAGTATTTTTCCTGAGGAAAAGAAGACCGAGCAGTCACCGGCAGAAGACCTAACCCAACGAAATAGGAAATTCATTCATGCATGCATGCATACACCTAAAGTGTCTGCATTCTTTTTGTGTTTTGTTTTGTTTTGTATTCACAGGTTTCAAAGAAGAAAAGAATAAAGCGGCAAATGCAAGCCAACCAGAAGTCGCAACATATGAGTATTGGTTTTGGGGATGAGTCCCAGGGTTGATGCCCAAATCGGTATTAGTTTGGGGATGAGTCCCGGGGTGAGGCCCGCATCAGTGTTAGTTTCAGGGATGAGTCCCAGGGTTGAGGCCCACGTCAGTATCGGTTCTCGGGAATGAATCCTAGGGGGCGAAGCCCGTAGTTGAAAGGAAGAATTCTAATGGAGTGAGCGAAAAAAAAAAGATGAGGGGAGAGAGAGAAGGGTTATTGATGGTTAGACATGTGTCCAATGATGACATTGTTTGTTGTAGGGTGAAACCTTAGAAATGATAAGTGCGAGACGTGCTCACATCTGGTATTCTAAGTAGTTGAACTCGGCTAGACTCGCGAGCACTTGATTACGGGATCTTAGCGGTAGAATCTTGAGTAGTCGGCGAGATGACTAGTTGAAGAGATGGTGGATCAGTGAATGACCGTTTGCCTAGATGTCCATCCTGGTTTACTTATGCTACGATATGTGATATGGTTGGAAACAAAGAAAAAAGTCTCTGAAAAGAAAAGGAAAAAATAGACCAACTATAACCGATAAGCGTGAAGCTACCCATGTGCGAGTATTAGGACCACCATGAGGAGAAATGCTACCTTAAAGGGTGGGTGTGTCGGAAAAAAAAAACGAAAGAAAGAAAAGAGAAAGAAAAGAACAAAAAAAGAAAGAAAAAGAAAGTTCAAAATGAAAAGAAAGAAAAGAAAGAGACGAAAGAAAAAAAGAAGAAAACTATATCACGTTAAGTACGAGGAAATAATCACAGAGTATGATCAAGACATCTCGGTTGGTTAGACCAGCTAATCCAATTCTCCGAGATAAAATCATCGAGTTGGTTTACTTAAGGATCAAGCTGCGAAAGAACGTCGGCACACACACACTTGGAGTCTAGTTCAGATCACTCATTTAGACGATCAGATTTGAGTGTATTAAGTACTTTGAAGGTTCTCTGGTTTCGACGCGAAGCATTCTTTGAGGACGAAAATATGTTTAGCTATCAGGATTATCTCGTGAGAAGTAGTACTTATGAGAGCAGCAAAGAACAGAAAAATGAACCAAGACTGGGGGCGACCAGTCTACCCTTTCTCATACAGCACGGTTCGGGAATAAACCATCACATCAGTATCAGTTTGGGGATGAGTCTTAGGGTCGAGGCCCGCATCAGTATCAGTTTTGGGATACGTCCTAGGGTCGAGGCCCACATCATCATCAGTTTTGGGATGTGTCCCAGTGTCGAGGCCCATATTATCAGCGGTATTGGGATGCGTCCCAAGGTCGAGGCCCCCGTTATCTGTAGTTCCGGGATGCGTCCCAGGGTCGAGGCCCACTGCGTCATCAGTTGCAGTTCCGGGATGTGTCACAGGGTTGAGGCCCCCTACATCATCAGTTTTGGGATACGTCCCAAGGTCGAGGTGTTGGTGTTTGCTAAGGTCCCAAGATCATTAAACAACCATGAAACAAAGTGCGAATACAACGAGGGAGTTGCGGAATACTCACATCGATTTGTTGAGTGACGTGGGAGGCAACAAAAATTTCTTTTTTCTGCCCAGTGGACTGCTCGGCAGTTTCTGTTTTGGTGTCTCCATTTTCGGCCATTGGTTGAGCTCCAAGCTTCGTCAAACGATTCCCGGCTCATGGGTGGACTTCATTATCACCTTCGCATGTCTCTCGGAGTGCTAGCTCTTGTGATTGTTGCCACAAAAATCACCACACTTGCTTCCCATTTCCTCTTGGCTCACGGCAGTGAGTTGCCAAACCAGTGAAGAAATTGCCCATGTTGGGCGAGAGAGAGAGATGAGAGAAAGAGAGAGTTGTGTGTTGTTGGCTTCAAATTTTTGTATCCAATACCCAAATGTGAATTTCAAATTCATTTACCATGAATTTGTCTTTCAAAAAGTCAAGCCTTAATGGCACCAACCACACACATCACTTCATCAATCCATCACTCAGTGAATAGTGACTGGCGTTAATCACTCAAACTGAAAGACATCCATCACTTGATTGACGAATGATGTGACGCTAGATGCGACTAGCGATTTGACGCTTGATTTGACTTGCGTGCCGCACTCGAATTCGAAATGCGAATGCGCTCGCAAATAATCCCGGGCTCGGGTTCGCTAATTCCAAATTAACGAATTTTCCGTTGCGACGTAATTAAATGATTACGCCTAGCGAAGTCAATATTCACATCGCTAACGAATTAATTCTAAATTAATTCGTTCGCCCGAATTAAAATCTAATTTTAATTCTGCGTCGAAATCCAATTTCATTTAATATATCGAATATATTAATTAATCGATTAATTCCAAATTAATCGTTATCTCTCTTTAAATTTATATTTTATCCCAGATAAAATATCTCCGCAATTAATCCTAGATTAATTTTCTCTCTCTTCTAATTAATCCCAGATTAATTTAGAGTGCGAGTCATACGTCAACGGTGAATCTTCGGGAAGCGACCCATGAGATCCCCGGATATGTTGGCAGTAAATTTGGTCGTCGGACTATCCGAACACGTAAGTACCTCGTTGTAAGCACTGCATTTTTGCATATAAGTCCCTATGATGAGTCCCGTATGGAGGCACTACCTTTTAAGTTGCGGAAGCCGCGGGAAACGGACGTCGGAAGGGAAGAGTCAAGAATTGACACAATGTCGGATTTAATTCGCTGGATTAGCTTCGGGTTCGCTTGTTGGACCTCCGTTATTAAAACACATCCTTAACCCAAACCCCCGTAAGTCACACGCCTAGCCCAAGCCCATTAAATCACATCTAATAATAATTAAAACACATGTCACAAATTAAATTAAAATTAAATTGAATTAAATTAAAACAAATTAAATTAAATTAAACACAATTAAATTAAACTAAATCCAATTATTAAATATAATTAAATTAAATTCCAAAATTAAAATAAATCCATTCCTAATTTAAATAAATCACTTACCTAATTTAAATATATTCACCCACCAAAATACAATTATCCTTTCCCTTTTTTAACTAATTAAATTAATCCCTAAATTAATTGATTTGTTTCCTTTTCAAAAAACCATGCATAACCCTAATTGACAACTATAAAAATAATACAAACCCTAAACTTTTTTGGCTCTCACTTGGACGGCAAAGACAAAAAAAATGCAACCCTAAGACTGCTCTCTATCACCTCACGACCCTCTCTTCTCTCTAGCAGCTAACCCTCTTCATCCCTCTCCCTCTCACATAAAAAAAAAAAAACAAGAAAAACCCTAAACACATTCACGCATTCCCTCTCTCTCCTCCCAACAAGACCACGCAACCCCCTTCATATTCATCACAAGCCACGGCAACTCTTCGATCAGCCCTTAATCGACTAAACCAAATCCTTCAACCAGCTCTCAACCGTCACACTCAGCCCTCCACGAGAACCCTCAAGTTGCAAACAGATACACAAAACCAAGCTACAAAGACTACTCGGCAATACACACAAAACCATCACAGGCCACACGTCCCCTGCCTATCAATTCACGACCCTAAACCCTCACAGTAAGCCTCCATTCACACACCAAAAGCACCTTCAATTCAGCAGCCCACACGCAGCACTCATCAACAAAGTCAAAACGAAACCCTTAACTAATAACTTCTCGGTCCTTCTCATTCAATACCCACACAACCTAAGCAAACTCCATTTGAACTCTAGGCCACATCCCTCATTCAACACGTCCCTTAGCCTCCTTCACGCCAGAAATAAAGCCATGCACATAGCCAAATCCTCACGCCTTCTCTCTCCATAAGAAGCAATAATCGTTAACCCGAGAAGAACCAACCAAGCATCCCTAAGGCCCCAAACTGCACGTAGCAACACTCACCCACCACAAAAACATAGCATCCAGACGGCACCAGAAACCCTAGGACCTCTCCCTCAACGCCACATTGCTCCTAACTTCATCAGCCCTTCACACTCCACTACACGTACTGCTTTCATCACGCAACACTGCCCCTAACCAGCCAACGACTCAACGCCACTGCCCCTAGCCTTCATCAGCCCCTCACACGCCACTGCCTTTATCACGCACACAGCCCTAACCAGCCAACAACTCCACGCCACACAGCCCTCAAAGCCACGCATCAACACCTAGCCAAACCCAACTGATGCCATTCAATTCACGCATCAACGCATAAGCATACCCCACTTACGCACAAAATCATCAAACACACACCCTTTCACGTGATACACACAATCAACAATCCTCCACTTCACGTTGAAGCCTTCAACAATCCCCCACTTCACGTTAAATCCTTCACCAGTCCTTTACGCAGAACAGACTCCTCACACAGCTCACGTACTCTTCAACACCAAAACAGTGTTGAGTTTCTATTGAGGTCCAAGATCAATATTAAGCATGAAATAACATGTGAATACAATCAACGGAGGTGCGGAATACTCACAATGATCGGTTGAGACGATGCGGATGTTGTGTGAGGAACGGACAAACCCGAGTGCAGCGGAAACCCGCCCGAGATCAAATCGCGAGCGAATAAAATATATATATTTTATAATTTTCGGTAGTCCTTAAAAATAAAGTGGGTTTAAAATTTTTAATTACAAACTTAAAATTTCCAATGCATTAAAAAATTTTCATGTATTAAAAGTTATCATAAGTCCATTTAAAAATTTCAACACACTTTAATCAATTTATCAACTATTGACAAATTAAAACTAAGCATCCTAATTATTTCCAACACTTGAAAATAATCCAAACATACTAAAATTAATTTTCCAACACTTGAAAAAATTAATTTAAGCATACAAAAAATTTCCAACTCTTGAAAAATTAATCCAAGCATTCAAAATTAACATATCAATTATATACTAATTTTCAACACTCAAATGCTTCTAATTCCTCACTAACATGCTTCCTATTAATCCAACAAATCCACAACAATTTTTCTCAACAATAATCATCAAGAAATTGAACAATAAATTTACAAATTAAATTTTACCAACAATTTCTTTCAATCCTTGCCAATTTGTGAAGGGTTGCATCCAAGCTTTTCCAAGTCCCCAAGCTTTGAGTTTTCTCCAAATTCCTTCTTCCTCCACCAAATTGAGCTTCTCCAAAAACAAATCTTGGTGATCAAAAGGTGGTTTGATCACTCAAGAATAGCAACCAACTTTTCCCCAAATTTTAACTCTTAAAACCCTAGGAATAAGAAAACCTCAAGAACATAAATTAACCCTTAACACTTAGGGATTAATTCCATGGACTTGATTATATGGAGGGTAATATTTGGTGAGATTATAGGCTTGATTTTGAAAAGCAAAAACCAATTCTTCCTCTTGTGTTGCTCGGCAGAGAGTGAGAAGCAGTGAGCAAAAGCAAGAAAGAAAAAAAAACTCTTCTTTTCTATTTCTTCAATTGGTTTTTACGGCAGTGGCTTATAAAAAATGAGCAAAAAGTTTTTGTTTTTATTAAATTAAAATAATGAAAAACAAAAACAAAACATTTAATAAACCATGGTAAGAAAGCATCTTTTATCTACACCACTTGTTTCAAAAAAAACAACTCAACCATAGTTAAATTATCTCACCAACCAAGGTAACTAAATTGCAATTAAAATATTTTAGTTACTTTAACTAAAAACATTCAATTACATTAACTAAAGTTACTTTAATTAATTAAAACCTTTATTTGTATAAACCAAGTAACTAATTTTATATATTAATTTAACAATTAAATTAATTTCACAAAATAATTACTAATTTAATGTAAATCAAATTTACATTTATTATACAATAAAAATTATATCAACTCTTGATATAAAATTAATTAATTCAATTCATCTCATGAATTATCAGATTAAACAATTTAATCCTAAAAAAAAACCCAAAAAATATTTTGTCAACATTTGACGAAAGGTCGCCCTAGTGCTCAACGAGTAAACTCAATATAATGGAACTCTCTAGGCTCACGTTCGGTTGTTATTTATATATATACATATATATCTCATATACTTATATACATATTTCATGAAGGCCTGTCCACCTACAAATCATGACTAAACAACACGACACGTCGAACCATACAAGTCGAGGTTAAAACGCTAATGTATAATCCCTTCGTCATTTCTATTTCCAATTGAGTAAGGTTATAGTTATACTGTCAAAACCTTATCTACTCAATATATGAAATTTTTCATCCTTATATTCCATTAATAAATAATATAGCAAAACTCTTTTTGAATATTATTTATAATGTCAAAGAAACAATTTCTTCAACGAACTTTCGGCCAAAAGATTTCCGGAATATATTCTAAAATTTCTGGAAACAAAATCCAACCATATGGACTGACGAATCCTCATATTAACACACACCGATCTTCGTGAGCATCGGTCTATACCTAACAGTCATCCAGAGGCCAGACCATGAAAGGTCTCTGACATGCATGGTATCAGGCACAGAGGATCACTCACAAGACCACCGTGGTGTCTCAAGTCAAAGGACCACAATAACTACTCAACTCGAAAAGATAACTATTGACAGTTTTATGGAATATCTATTAGTCATCTTTTATGAGTTAATTCAACATTCATTCAACTAATGAATATCTACATTTCTATACGAACTTCCGCTAAGCTCACAGTCTGTTGAGACAAACCATATGTCCATTACATATAGACAATGCACTAGTCTTACCAATATAATGACGGACCCATGCCAATATATCTAGACTAGGAATAATTTATATTCGAGAGAATGCGTGATATTTCTCAACACCATTTGCAACTCTTGCAACTATATCACCGTATATAGTAACTCTCGGGTCTTTACTAAATTCATATAAGGTTCTGAGTGTAACTCGAAATCTCTAACTCTTAGAGTAATCTAACAATTAGATTTACATTATATATATAAAGTAAGAGTTTTACCATATTAATAAATAAATAACCATGATAAAATAAATATTATATATATTACATAAATATCAAATATTCATACAAAAAGTGAATGGTGCTCGATCACCATTTCCAACAGCGGAGACGAACAAAATATTTTCTGCCCTTCTTGGACTGGTCGGCAGTGAGCTGATTTGGTCTCCTCCAAATTCGGTTTTGATCCATGATTTGAAGCTCCAAGCTTCGTCATACGATTCCCGGCTCGTGGGTGGGTTTCCCTATCACCTTCGCATGTCTCCTAAGTGTGCTAGCACCTTGATTTTGCAACAAAATCATGCATGAACTGACTTCATCATGCTTACTAAGCTCACGGCAGTGAGCATATTTGATGAACCAAAACTGCCACATATTGGCGTGAGAGAGAGCTGAAAATAATGCTTTGATTGTGCCACACAATTAACATTAATCTTCATCACTTCATTCACTGTTTTTCTTCCTATAATGCTCACGGCAGTGAGCAATTTGAAGAGTCACAAAACTGCCCATAATGGGCGTGAATGAGAGTTACAAAAACTGCCACCTTGGGCGAGAGAAAGAGAGCTGAATTCAACCAGTTTGGGCGTGAGATATTGATCAATTATTTGCCCACTTTGGGCGTGAATGAGAGAGCAATAATCAGCCCCAAAAATGGACGTGAATGGCCTGAGTTATGAAGCAACAATTGCCTTCAATTCTTTAAGCAAAACCTTTCATTATCTCATTGTTTATTTGCCTTATAATATTAATAATCAAAGAAATCCACTACACTTCATTCTTTAATTGCTATATAATATAACAATGATCAACAAATCCCACTATGGGCGTGAGTGGAGGCATAAAATAAACAAAACTTGCCCACCTTGGGCGTGTAAAGAGAGCAAATAATGGAGGGTGAGTTGGCCATTATTTTAGCCAAAAATTTGCCAAGAGAGAGAGACAATAATGCTAAGTACGTGAGCATTAAAAAATAAATAATAGGTAGTGTTTTAAGTGTGTAATTGATAAATCAAATACACAACATTGGCCTTTAATAATTAAATTAATAAAGCCCCACTAACTATTACACCAATCACATGTATTATATAATAATACTAGTGTAGTGGTCCTACCACTAAAATATTCTAAATATTAATTGGTAATTGCGGTAACGCGACGAAGCTCGGGTTCGGTTCCATTAATTCCGAATTAATGAATTTTACCGTTGCGACGTAAATAATAATGCCTCGCAAAATTATAAAGTCGCACGCGAATTAATTCTGAATTAATTCGCTTGCCCGAAATTAAAATCCAATTTTAACTTTACGTCGAAATCCAATTTCTGCTAATATATCAAATATATTATTTTATCGATTAATTCCAAATTAATCATTCTCTCTCTTAATAATATTTTATCCTAGATAAAATATCTCCGTAATTAATCGCAGATTAATTTTCTCTCTCATCGAATTAATCCTAGATTAATTTTCTCTCTCATCGAATTCATCCCAGATTAATTAAAGTGCAAGTCATACATCATCGGTGAATCATCGGGAAGCGACCCATGAGATCCCCGGATATGTTGGCAGTAAATACGGTCGTCGGACTATCCGAACACGTACGTACCAAGTACGACGTTTTACCGATTCACAAGACAAGGTTGGCTTCTAGCAAAGCGCCATGCCTACCCAATTCTCCGGAAATATCCTTATAGGAATAAATAGATCTGTATCAGGCGTAGTATACGTAGTATCGTGTATATCGATCCAGTATCGGATGGTCACGTGCTAGGCCTGGGGCTGGTATTGTGTCTGCCCCGTACGAAACACATGTCGGATGTCTGGTACTTAGTCTCTATAATCGGATATACATGACCTTGTCATAATACCCCGATAGCTGCAGCATTTGAGAGTACTAATACCGTATCCTACGTGACATCATCTCCACTATGACTGGAGTGATACTTCCATCTTGACATCACACCCAATGCTCTACGATTCTATATATACCCAGCATTGGCGTACACAGAACCGGTTAAAGCCCTGGACAACCTCAACCAAAGTATATTGATTGTCGTAAGCATTAGCGGTGCAAGTCTCATGTTAAGACCAAATACACCTACCCTGATGTCGGACTCCCATAGACACACAGTCATACTACCAATGGGATTCTGAGGGGGTCTATCCAGAGCGAAGCTGTTTCCCGTACCATCGGTAAAACACAACCTCCTATCGCACTTGCATAAGTATCCAATACTTAAATATATATGAGAACTATGCCTGTTATGCCCTCACAACGTGCACAAGTGCAATACTAGTCTTGTACGCATTATCGATGTCCAATCTCGATAATACTCTGACTATGGATATTTAATGATTAATCCTTCGTGGACTGATATTGTCTCATATCATCTCAATCCAGGAACTAATCATAGGGACCTCCTATCATTTATATATCTAATGTGATCTAATCAGAAATGATAAGAGAGCAATCTCTTTTGTCACATAGTTAATTTGTACAACAACACCATGATTTGTACAAATAGTGACGCTATGGGTCATAATTGTCCAACAATCTCCCACTTGGCCTATAGCCAGTCACTCGAGTGCCTAACACCCGAACTATGTACGGTTGGCTCAAATTGCTGAGGAAAGATTTTCGTCAGCGGATTTGCATGATTATCGTCTGATGCGATTTATTCGATCATCACATCGCCATGATGTATGATCCGAACGAATCAGATGAATATCGAAGTATATATCTGGATCGTTGATGAGACCATTAATTCTTTAGCCTGTGCTGACGCCTAGCTCAGCTGCTAACAGAACTATATCTAATCTAATTAGATTTGTTATCGACCCAAATAGCTTCTATTGCTGCCTCACCTGCAGCAATAACCCGCATTTTTTGTTTATACGGTAACAGTATCTTGTTTGGAAGATTTCCAACTTACTGTACCATTATTCAAACTGTATAGTACCGTGGTTTTTATCGGCTATGGAACTTGCAACAGTGATCCCAGTCACTTCAAGTTCTCCTTCTCCATAGATTAAGACATCATCCTTATTTCTCTAAGATACTAACGGATGTTCTTAACATCAAACCAGTGACCATCATATGGATTGGCCTGGTTGTGAATCCATATGCTCAAAGCGTATGAGACACTAGGTCGCGTACATTTTTACAATGTACGATTTCTCGGAGAGTATTAACAACTTTAAATCTATCCCTGTAGATCTTTATTCCTTGAATAAAGGTTGTTACTTCCAAGAATTCTACGGAGAATCAAGCTTTCGCCGATTATTTTATGGGAATATCATTTCCAAGAAATGTCATATTATCATTAATTTTATAGGACAGCCAATGTCAGTGCGCTCCCACTAACCCTCTGATATACAAAAGAATCATTTTGTTTTGAATTAAATCATACACCATTATGATTACATCAAAACAATAATTCCAAGAACCTATGCTTGCTTCAATCCAAGCATGGATCGAATAACCTGCAAACCTTGTTTGCTAGTTTTGATACGACAAAACCGTCAGGATGTTGTAAACATCCTCCAAAAGGTTTCCTTTTCAGGAAAGTGATTTTCCCGTTCAGTTGACACATTTCATAAATGAAATATGCAACCTTAGCAAGTACTATTCATATGGACAACAGGTAAAAGGTTGAATCGTAATCAACACAATGTTGATAACGATACCTTTCCGTTAAAAGCCTAGCTTAGAACGTTGGTTCTTGTGTATTTGTTGGTTAATGGTATAGTTTCATCCTTGATGAACTATATGTGTTCCATTAAGGACTTGGTGCCTTGAACAATATCACTCCGATTTTCATCGAGTTTTACTATCCTCCCACTTACCACTGCATATCGGTATTCCTTTTAGGAAAAACCGCCTGGTGAGCAACAATCACATTGTTCTCTTAGTGAGTTGTGTAAGTACTATACTTCCGTATCCCTAGGATAACCATACAATTTGGCACTTATCCAATTTGGGTTCTAGTTTGGTATCATCCAAACATATGCCCAGCATACCCAAATTCTTAGGAATGAGAAACCCGGTTTCTTTCCCGTTCATATCTAATATGTAATATGTCAAACAGATTTTTATGGAACCTTATTCTAAATAAGTTTTGCATTTTTAATACGTATCCGTTGAAGGAAATGGTAGCTCAGAGCGACTCATGATTAACCTTATCATGTCTAACAAAATTTGGTTTATCCCGTTCGGACACACCGTCATATTGACGTGTTCCGTGAGGAGTCCTCATTGAAAGAATAATATACTCTTTCAAGTATACGAGAAACTTATTGCTTAAGTATTTTCCATCTCGGTCTTACCGTGACGGTATAATACTATAGTCGATCTGTTTGTCTACTTCGTGTCGAAACTTTAAAAGGTTTCTGATTTATGTTTCAAAAGACACATAACCATAACGCGATGCCACATCCGTAAGGTCACAAAATATTCATATGTTTGAGATTTTATTTATATTCAAAATATAAATACTGTTATCTACATCTAATGTGTTTATCTTAATATCATCTTTATATAATGAAACACTTTAGTGTTCTAGAATATAAAGGTTAATCCGCAACGGATTAAACACTGATATAAAGATAATGTTCCTAGTCAAACTAGTTACATTATAATAGTTTCCTAATTTAAGTACACACCCGAAGGGTAGTTCCTAAACTTAGGTATCTACGGTTAAAACAGCGACAGTTGTCCCATTTCCTATTCGCCGAATAATCTCTATTGAAGTCAGTATCCTGTTGATAACAGATTCTGAACATCAATACATATTTATGTACCACACTAAGTATTTAAAATCCAATTTTAATACTAGTAGTGAACATAATTTTGACAAACATATTTGAAGTCAGAGCCTTGCCCTTTCTTCAATTCCTTCATGTCTGCTTTGTTCAAATGGCAGTCACGCTTCCGCAATCCTGTTTGCCACAATTAGTCAGGCATTTTGGGATATGTCCTATATCTTCCCAGAAGATTATAATGATTTTGCCTAATATGTTATTTTATCAAATAAATTAACCTATTAGTTTCCAGGACCATCCTGAAATTATTCCCAATTTGAAAATTAAACCATTTAAATACATTTTCCTTAGGATTATGTTTTAAATGTTAATCTTTCAATTTAATCTTGATTCTAATAGTCCAACTATTTAATCAACGATTTAGGTACTATTTATTATAACGATTACAATAGTCCAACTATTAAATCAACTATAATTTTAATTTGTTATATTCAATTATATTGATTACTATAATCCAATTATAAAATCAACTATTAATTGAAATAGTTTGAATATAGTCCAACTATATGATTAAAACAACATTAAATATTAGTCCAACTAATACTTTTAAATATATTGACTAATGATATTTGATTGAGCGCGTATGGCAAGTAATTAAACGAGTATTGCAAATTTAATACTTGCCTCCCACTAATTTTCGACGAGCCTCTAACCCTCTGTCGAGTACTCGGGAAACCGTGTTTCCTAGTGGGCTAGGATCCCGTTAAATAACACACAATCTTGACTTTGGCCAACAAATTGTATGATATTTAACTAGGTAGATCTCGAAGATCAATTAGACCCAATCCAATTCCTAGATCCAGTAGGTGGATATCCAAATCCTAAACATATATCTTATATATGCCAATATATCGAATATATTCCCTAACCTTTTTCCTCTGAATCAACTAAGCCTTGGCTTTGGCACAACAAACTTAGTGATCCCAGTTAAGCGCGACCCATTGACCATGGAAAGCTTCGTAATCAATGTCGAGTGACAAGAAGTGGTCTTGACTTTGGCCAACAAACCACAACTTGGACAAGACACTGATATGGAACAAAGCTCTCGTGATTCAAACACATCTTCGACGGACAAAGGGCTTGACTTTGGCCAACAACCCAATGCCAATCTTAGATCTTGAGTAAGAATTACTCAATGGAAGGAAAAACGCTTAATATGATTTGAGGGTTTTTTCGCGTGCAAATTGGCAACCAATTTATTATCTTTGTTAAGGTCTCATCATCATACACCCTTAAGCATGCATTCTAAACACATAATAAAGCGCATATAAATAAATAATAATGATATGCGGATGGATACTTTACACATTGATCCTAGATCAAATCTCTCAATTTCTCTCTAAAACTAGCACAAGTATTACTTCTACCCAATTACATAACACTTCTAAAGAAACCTCATTTACATTGAGGGGAATAGGTGAGAAGAGAATACAAAGAATATGGAGGTGATAAGGCTGGACACACAGGTCCAATTTAATAAATCAAATTTATTACAACAATTTCCAAAATTGCCCCACCCTTCTAATATCCATCTGATATACACTATTCATGCATCGAAACCATGTATTCACACAAGCATGTTATCAATCAATCTAATCAAATTAATTAATCTGATAATTAGTGATCATCCAATGTTCAAACAACGATTTGATTTTACTCGAGTCAAACTCATTTTGCGAATAAGTACTCCAAGTACAAATCCTCGAATTAAATTAAACTACATAATTAAATCCAATTTAACTTGTATTTAATACTAATCCGATATTTAATTCCGAATTAAATATTACACTTTATTAATAAACCTTTACGACTTAAATTCCAAATTTAATCGTTACGAGTCTCAAAGCCCGATTAATATCCAATATTAGTTTAATTAAAGTCCAATGGGCTTTCAATTAATTTCTTAAGGCGTGGACTTTTGGTCAACTCGGGACAAACCGAATAACCAAAATCCAATCCGGGAGTTACCCCATAAGCCTAGAAATCAATTTAGGCTCATTAGGCCCAATTAAACTTTAAAGGTCCATTAGTCGCATTTGGGCTTTTGGAAGCGGTTTTGGGCCCAATTGGATCCAATCCATTTGGCCTAAACCTAACTTAGTACAACCAAGCCCAATAAGCCCATTTACAACATTTCAAGCCTAAATCCAATCTGAACCCAATTAATTAAATCATAAAGTCCAATTTCATAATTTAATTAACCTAAAGTGTATTTCATGATCAATTACCCAATTCAATATTTCCAAAATATTAATTTGTCCAATTAATCATGTTCATTATCATCATCACATGTCCAACATACTTTGATGAAAAAATCAAACCCATACATGCTTCAAGTCTCTCGGCCAAGGTAATGATTTTATGTCTGATTCGGTTTCAATCCAATTAAATCAACGATCAACATTAAATCATTTTCCAACTTGATTCCAACTCATCCAATGATTAAAATCAAAAATCCAAGACCATTTAGGGCACCATGATATTCGGCCATCATCAAGTATTTTTGGAAAAATTGTTCCAAACAAATTTCAAGCATACTAGTTCATCTAATTTCATTATTTCATGCTCAAAATCAATTTTCCAATTTTAAGCCCTAAATAATATTTCATGATTTTCATCGCTCTGATACCATTGTTGAGTTTCTATTGAGGTCCAAGATCAATATTAAGCATGAAATAACATGTGAATACAATCAACAGAGGTGCGGAATACTCACAATGATCGGTTGAGACGATGCGGAGACGAACAAAACATTTTCTGCCCTTCTTGGACTGGTCGGCAGTGAGCTGATTTGGTCTCCTCCAAATTCGGTTTTGATCCATGATTTGAAGCTCCAAGCTTCGTCATACGATTCCCGGCTCGTGGGTGGGTTTCCCTATCACCTTCGCATGTCTCCTAAGTGTGCTAGCACCTTGATTTTGCAACAAAATCATGCATGAACTGACTTCATCATGCTTACTAAGCTCACGGCAGTGAGCATATTTGATGAACCAAAACTGCCACATATTGGCGTGAGAGAGAGCTGAAAATAATGCTTTGATTGTGCCACACAATTAACATTAATCTTCATCACTTCATTCACTGTTTTTCTTCCTATAATGCTCACGGCAGTGAGCAATTTGAAGAGTCACAAAACTGCCCATAATGGGCGTGAATGAGAGTTACAAAAACTGCCACCTTGGGCGAGAGAAAGAGAGCTGAATTCAACCAGTTTGGGCGTGAGATATTGATCAATTATTTGCCCACTTTGGGCGTGAATGAGAGAGCAATAATCAGCCCCAAAAATGGACGTGAATGGCCTGAGTTATGAAGCAACAATTGCCTTCAATTCTTTAAGCAAAACCTTTCATTATCTCATTGTTTATTTGCCTTATAATATTAATAATCAAAGAAATCCACTACACTTCATTCTTTAATTGCTATATAATATAACAATGATCAACAAATCCCACTATGGGCGTGAGTGGAGGCATAAAATAAACAAAACTTGCCCACCTTGGGCGTGTAAAGAGAAGCAAATAATGGAGGGTGAGTTGGCCATTATTTTAGCCAAAAATTTGCCAAGAGAGAGAGACAATAATGCTAAGTACGTGAGCATTAAAAAATAAATAATAGGTAGTGTTTTAAGTGGTGTAATTGATAAATCAAATACACAACATTGGCCTTTAATAATTAAATTAATAAAGCCCCACTAACTATTACACCAATCACATGTATTATATAATAATACTAGTGTAGTGGTCCTACCACTAAAATATTCTAAATATTAATTGGTAATTGCGGCAACGCGACGAAGCTCGGGTTCGGTTCCATTAATTCCGAATTAATGAATTTTACCGTTGCGACGTAAATAATAATGCCTCGCAAAATTATAAAGTCGCATGCGAATTAATTCTGAATTAATTCCCTTGCCCGAAATTAAAATCCAATTTTAACTTTACGTCGAAATCCAATTTCTGCTAATATATCAAATATATTATTTTATCGATTAATTCCAAATTAATCATTCTCTCTCTTAATAATATTTTATCCTAGATAAAATATCTCCCGTAATTAATCCCAGATTAATTTTCTCTCTCATCGAATTAATCTTATATTAATTTTCTGTCTCATCGAATTAATCCCAGATTAATTAAAGTGCGAGTCAGACATCATCGGTGAATCATCGGGAAGCGACCCATGAGATCCCCGGATATGTTGGCAGTAAATACGGTCGTCGGATTATCCGAACACGTACGTACCAAGTACGACGTTTTACCGATTCACAAGACAAGGTTGGCTTCTAGCAAAGCACTATGCCTACCCAATTCTCCGGAAATATCCTTATAGGAATAAATAGATCTGTATCAGGCGTAGTATACATAGTATCGTGTATATCGATCCAGTATCGGATGGTCACGTGCTAGGCCTGGGGCTGGTATTGTGTCTGCCCCGTACGAAACACATGTCGGATGTCTGGTACTTAGTCTCTATAATCGGATATACATGACCTTGTCATAATTCCCCGATAGCTGCAGCATTTGAGAGTATTAATACCGTATCCTATGTGACATCATCTCCACTATGACTGAATTGATACTTCCATCTTGACATCACACCCAATGCTCTACGATTCTCTATATACCCAGCATTGGCGTACACAGAACCGGTTAAAGCCCTGGACAACCTCAACCAAAGTATATTGATTGTCGTAAGCATTAGCGGTGCAAGTCTCAGGTTAAGACTAAATACACCTACCCTGATGTCGGAATCCCATAGACACACAGTCATACTACCAATGGGATTCCAAGGGGGTCTATCCAGAGTGAAGCTGTTTCCCGTACCATCGGTAAAACACAACCTCCTATCGCACTTGCATAAGTATCCAATACTTAAATATATATGAGAACTATGTCTGTTATGCCCTCACAACGTGCACAAGTGCAATACTAGTCTTTTACGCATTATCGATGTCCAATCTCGATAATACTCTGACTATGGATATTTAATGATTAATCCTTCGTGGACTGATACTGTCTCATATCATCTCAATCCAGGAACTAATCATAGAGACCTCCTATCATTTATATATCTAAGGTGATCTAATCACAAATGATAAGAGAGCAATCTCCTTTGTCACATAGTTAATTTATACAACAACACCATGATCTGTACAAATAATGACGCTATGGGTCATAATTGTCCAACAAACAGCAGCCACTCACGCACCAAAACAGCAGCCACTTACCCAAAAAACTGCCAAAACTGTCCCTGAATTAACCCAAAACTGCACCTAAAAACCGCCCAAAACAGTCCCACTTTACCGAAAATAGTAAGCCAATACCGCAACCAGAAACAGTCGTAAAACGGAGTAAAACAGCAGCCCAAACAGCGAAACAGTGAAGAGGAACGATGAACCAGAGGAGCTGCGGAGCATCGACCCTTTCGACGGCCGTGTAACGCGCTTTCGAGAGACGACAAAAGAGGTTAGACCTGAGGGCACCTTTCTCATTTATCTTTTATTCATATTTTAATTGTGTATTGAATGTTCTTTGCATGAGTATTGGGGAATGATGTGTGTTGTGGCCCTTGAATAAAATGGAAAACGTGTCGCCTCTTGTGGTATATAGGATGGAAACCCAGACGTAAACTCCGTACCCGAATCCGAATGGACGGTAGTGCGGTCTGTACTTGGGATACAACTCCACGTACCACTTGAGTAAACGGCGCATATTTTGTTTTATGTTATCTTGATTCATTTACTATCCGCTATTTAATTTCTGCATGTTATTTGTTTGTGTAATGATGAGATAAAGCGCATGGCTTAGTAAGTTGGATTAAAGGTCCTCCATATCGAGGGGTTAAAATCCTTTACCACGATGCTTTGCCGCGCCAGATGATGTATATTCGGTTGAATGTAAGATGTGTTCAATCGGGTGAACGAAATCCGATATTGTTGTCTTTATTTTTTATATGCATTATGTTATTAGCGCATGGGCTTAGTAAGTTGGATTAAAGATCCTCCATGACGAGGGGTTAAAATCCTTTACCACGATGCTTTGCTGCACCAGATGATGTATATTCGGTTGAATGTAAGATATGTTCAATCGGGTATACAAAGTCCGATATTGTTGTCTATATTTTTATATGCATTATGTTATTAGCGCATGGGCTTAGTAAGTTGGATTAAAGGTCCTCCATGTCGAGGGGTTAAAATCCCTTACCACGATGCTTTGCCGCGCCTTTTAGCCCGTTATTATTTATTAGGTGTCATCTATTCATCCGTTCACGTATGTGTCAAGTTGTTTACTATATTTTGGAGGTCACTGTTGTAACCCCGTTCGAACGCGTTTCAGAATGCCGCACGAACGCATGTTTTCTGTCTCTGTTCGTTCGAACGTGTTTACGAACGCTACTCGAATGCGAACCTTATGTTTACCGTTTGAACGCGGCTACGAACGCCGCACGAACGCCCACGGTAAACAGGCCCTCTTCCATCACATCTCATGCATGGTTACTCATTTTGTCATTTACCTTTTTGACTGTTCATGTTCTCATAGTTAGTCATTTATTGTGTTCACAAGATCACATGTTCGTTTCCATGATGCATGTTTACACGATAGTTATCTACTTATGCTTCCACATTCATCCATTCAACATGTTCATGAAGTTATATGCTTGTCGTTATTCCGATTTGCTTTCATGCGTGATTGTACAATTATTATCTACTAGCATGCCTATGATCAAATGTAATGTGCTTATGACGTTGTATGCTTGCCGTATTTCAATATATCTTTATGCATGCAAATTCAGACATAGATTATATGCAAATAGGTTGTATGCAAATATGAAAATGTACTACATGTGAACTTAGATGAACTTTTGATTTATGCATGAGAACTAGAATACCTTTAGGAATGTATGTTGCTAGATTCGATTAAATTATTGCACAAATCACATCATTACAAGTGGCATAAGTAAGGGACCATTCCGAACCCAACAGGTTTGAGGTCTTCCCTTGCGAGGGGTGAGTGCGGCCTTAAATCTTTGTCCCGGTTCACACCGGGTGGCGACTCCATTATTCTCCGGTTTAGTTCCTCCGCGGGCTACTCCGTACTCCCAATCGGGATGCGAGTCCGGAACAGCATGTGTCATCCAGTTTCTATGTCCCAAAGTCTGGCGACTCCACTGGGGATAGAGAATCGGCCCCGAAATAATGTCTTGTAATATTATGATTTGTGCTTTAAGTTAACCGTTCCTATAGTGGGTTGAAAGGGGTTTAATCAAAGGCACTTTTAAGGCTAGGTAATGGTTTGGTGTCTTCCTTCACTCACTACCTTTCTATAAGGAAAAGTTGTGAAGGCACCTAGATAATCATGTACTCGTAGCTTATTGTGATGGACTAATTTGGAGGACTCGTTGTTTATTCCTCTCTCCAAACGATAAGAGCCTAAGAAGCTTGAGTTTTTAAGAGAGTTTGCTCCGCCCTCCCTCTGGGGAATCTAAACGGGAAATCCATTTGAAAGTCAGTCACGCACCATAACTCGTTGGCACGTATCGTAAGGTATAAAAAATGTGCGCTCACTTGGTCGCTCGAACCCTTGAGTGGGGAGACCTAGTTGTGGGCAATCCTTCGCCAGCGAGAGTCTTTGTCTATACTCCCGCAAACCCATACGTAGACCAGAGTTGTATGACCTATAGCAACTATTTCCTTGTGCTTGTGGACCATCCTCATTTGGATGCAGTTGGACTTCTTGTCATAAATGCGAACTTGTTGGGCCATTTAAGCTGTGACGAGTTCGTATCCTATGACAATTGGGCTAAAAGTTTCTATAATACTGATGGGCCACTCTGTAGAAGTTGTTTCTTTATGCTTGTGCTTAGAACCATCATTATTTGGACTCAGTTAGACTTCTTGTCAGAAATGCGAACTTGTTGGGCTATTTAAACTGGGATGAGTTCGTATCTTATGACAATTGGACTAAAAGTTTCTAAAATGTCGATGGGCCATCCTGTGTTTAGGCCTTTTATCATTTGAAGTTGTTTAGCCATGTTATCGCAAATGTGTAAACTTGTTGGGCCTTTTCAACTGGGATAAGTTTGCACCGCGCAATAGTATGATTGAATGCTTTAAAATGATAATGGGTCGACTTATATATTCCATACATCGCACGCATCTCATGCATCTCATGCATACACACATCAGGTTAACCCATGTGTCTTAAAAGCCATCAAAGATATCCGTTGGGTTAGAAAAAAAAAGATTTGTCAAGAAGAGTTTAGCAAACATGGATATCGGGAAAAGGAAACCGAGGAATAAAAAACTGTACAGGAAGGAAGAGAAGACCGAATAGCCACCAAGGGAATTGGCGGAAAGACCTAACCCAACGGGATAGGAAATTCATCCATGCATGCATGCATACACGTAACGCACTTGCATTATTTTTGTGTTTTGTTTTCTTTGTATTCACAGGTTTCAACGGAGAAAAAGAGAAAGCGGCAAAGGTAAGCCAATCAGAAGCAGCAACAGTACAGTGTCATTAATTTCATGAATGAATCACCGGGTTGAGGCCCGCATCAGTATTAGTCTCAGGAAGGAATCCCAGGGTTGAGGCCCATACCAGTATAAGTTTTAGGAATGGATCCCAGAGGGGCAAAGCCCACATTATCAGCGGTTGAAATGAAGAATTATGTGGAGAGAGTGAAAAAAAAAAGTCATTGATGGTTAGGCATATGTCCGGTGATGACATTGTTTGCTATATGGAGAAACCTTAGAAACGATAAGTGCGAGATGTACTCTCATCCGGTATTTTGAATGGATTGATCTCAGCTAGACTCGCGAGCACTTGATTACGGGATCTCAACAGTAGAAGCCTGAGTAGTTGACGAAATGACTAGTTGAATAGATGGTGGTTCAGTGAATGATCGTTTGCCTGGATGTCCACCCTAGTTTACTTATGCTACGATATATGATATGGTTGGAAGCAAAAAGAAAAAGTCTATGTAATGAAAAGAAAAGAAAAAAATAGACCGCCTATAATCGATAAGCGTGAAGCTACCCATGGGCGAGTATTAGGACCACCATGATGAGAAATGATACCTTAAAGGGTAGGTGTGTCAAAGAAAGAAAAATAAAGAAAAAAAGAAAAAGAAAAATAATGAAAAGAATGGAAAGAAAGAGACAAGAAAAAAGGAAGACCATCTCATGTTGAGTATGACGAAGTAATCACAGAGTGTGATTAAGACATCTAGGTTGGTTAGACCCACCGATCCGATTCTCGGAGACAAAATCATTGAGTTGGCTTACTTAAGGAATAAGCTGCGAAAGAGCTTAGGCACACACACACACTAGGAGTCTAGTTCAGATCACCCATTCCGACGATCGGAGTTGAATGTATCAAGTACTTTGAAGGTTCTCAGGTTTTGACGCTAATCATTCGTTGAGGACGAAAATATGTTTAGCTATCAGGATTACCTTGTGAGAGGTAGCACAGTATGTTGAAATGAACCACTGTGTGTCAGCATCAGATTTGAGGATGAGTCCTGGGGTTGAGACCCAATTTAGTATCAGTATCAGTTTGCTGGGTATGGCACTCTGGGGGGCGAGGCCCACATCAGCATCAATATCAGTTTCGCCGAAAATGGCACGCCGAAAATGGAGCATGGTTCGAAAATGAACCATTATCTCATCAGACGCTGAAAATGGCACTCCGAAAATGGAGCACGATTCGAAAATAGACCATCTCTCATCAGTAACAGTTTTGGGGTCGAGACCCAGGGTGAGGCCCACATCAGTTTGAGGTCGAGGCCCATATCAGTATCCGTTGAGGGCAAGGCCCATATCAGTATCAGTCCGCGGGTGAGGCCCACATTAGTTTGAGGGCGAGGCCTTCATCAGTATCAGTTTAGGGGCGAGCACTTATCAGTATCATTTTGGGGATGAGTCCCGGGGATGAGGCCCACATCAGTATCAGTTTGGGGGCGAGGCCCACATCAGCATCAACTTAGGGGCGAGGCCCACATCCACATCAGTTTGGGGGCGAGGCCCATATCAGTAGCAGTTTTGGGATGCGTCCCAGGGTCGAGGCCCACACATCAGTAGCTGTTTTGGGATGCATCCCAGAGTCGAGGCCCACACATATCATCAGCAATTTTGGGGATGAGTCTCAGGGTCGAAGCCCACATCAGTATCGGTTTGGGGGCGAGGCTTATATCAGTATCGGTTTGAGGGCGAGCCCACATCAGTATCGGCTTGGGGGCGAGGCCCACATCAGCATCAGTTTAGGGACGAGGCCCACATCCACATCAGTTTGGGGGCGAGGCCATATCAGTATCATTTTGGGGCGAGGCCCATATCAGTATCCGTCTGTGGCAAAGCCCACACCAACATTGTCAGTATTAGTTTTGGGATGAGTCCCAGAGGCGAGGCCCACATCAGTATTGTCAGTATCAGTTTTGGGGATGAGTCCCAAGGTTGAGACCCACAGCAGTAGTATCAGTTTTGGGGATAAGTCCCATGGTTGAGACCCACAGCAGCAGTATCAGTTTTGGGGATAAATCCCAGGGTTGAAACCCACATCACCATCAGTTTTGGGGATGAGTCCCACAGTTGAGTCCCACATCATCAGTATCAGTTTCGGGGATGAGTCCCGGGGGCGAGGCCCACATCACCATCGGTATTAGTTTGGGGATGAGTCCTAGGGTCGAGACCCACATCATCAACAGTCTTGGGATGAGTCCCAGGGTTGAGACCCATATCATCAGTATCAGTTTTGGGGATGAGTCCCGTGGGTGAGGCCCACATCAGCATCGGTATTATTTTGGGGATGAGTCCTAGGGTTGAGACCCGCATCATCAGTATCAGTTTTGGGGATGAGTCCCGGGGGCGAGACCCATACCAGCATCAGTTTTAGGGATGAGTCTCAGAGTTGAGGCCCACATCACATCAGTATCAGTTTTGGAGATGAGTCTCAGGGTTGAGACCCACATCCACATCATCAGTAGTTTTGGGGATGCGTCCCATGGTCGAGGCCCATATTTTGTCAGTGGTATTGGGATGCGTCCTAGGGTCGAGGCCCCCGTTGTCGGTTGCATCTATTGGGATGCGTCCCAGGATCGAGGTCCACTGAATCATTAGTTTCGGGATGCGTCCCAGGGTCGAGGCCCATTTTGTCAGCGGTATTGGGATGCGTCCCAGGTTCGAGGCCCCCGTTGTCGGTTACAGCTATTGGGATGCGTCCCAGGATCGAGGTCCACTGCATTATTAGTTTCGGGATGCGTCCTAGGGCCGAGGCCCATTTTGTCAACGGTATTGGGATGCGTCCCAGGGTCGAGGCCCCCGTTGTCGGTTGCAGTTATCGAGATGCGTCACAGGGTCGTTGGCCCCCTACATCATTAGTTTCGGGATGCGTCCCAAGGTCGAGGTCCATTTTGTCTGCGGTATTGGGATGCGTCCCAGGATCGAGGCCCCCGTTATCGGTTGCAGTTATTGGGATGCATCTCAGGATCGAGGTCCACTGCGACATCAACTCAGCTCGAGGCAGCAGGCAAGTCAGGTGGCAGCTGGCGAGCCAGGTAAGTAAAAATGCATTTCATAACTTTGATAGGATTACCATTGTCACACACTGCACAAGTCCCATCAAAGTGGGGGCGACTGTAAGCACTGCATTTTTTTTGTATAAGTCCCTATGATGAGTCTCGTATGGAGGCACTACCTTTTAAGTTGCGGAAGCCGCGGGAAACGGACGTCGGAAGGGACGAGTCAAGAATTGACACACTGTCGGATTTAATTCGCTGGATTAACTTCGTGTTCGCTTGTTGGACCTCCGTTATTAAAACACATCCTTAACCCAAACCCCCGTAAGTCACACGCCTAGCCCAAGCCCATTAAATCACATCTAATAATAATTAAAACACATGTAACAAATTAAATTAAAATTAAATTGAATTAAATTAAAACCAATTAAATTAAATTAAACACAATTAAATTAAACTAAATCCAATTATTAAATATTATTAAATTAAATTCCAAAATTAAAATAAATCCATTCCTAATTTAAATAAATCACTCACCTAATTTAAATATATTCACCCACCAAAATACATTATCATTTCCCTTTGTTAACTAATTAAATTCATCCCTAAATTAATTGATTTGTTTCCTTTTCAAAAAACCATGCATAACCCTAATTGACAACTATAAAAATAACACAAACCCTAAACTTTTTTGGCTCTCACTTGGACGACAAAGACAAAAAAAAAATGAAACCCTAAGACTGCTCTCTATCACCTCACGGCCCTCTCTTCTCTCTAGCAGCTAACCCTCTTCATCCCTCTCCCTCTCACATAAAAAAAAAACAAGAAAAACCCTAAACACATTCACGCATTCCCTCACTCTCTCCCAAAAAGACCACTCAGCCCCCTTCATATTCATCACAAGCCACGGCAACCCTTCGATCATCCCTTAATCGACTAAACCAAACCTTTCAACCAGCTCTCAGCCGTCACACTCAGCCCTCCACGAGAACCCTCAAGTTGCAAACAGATACACAAAACCAAGCTACAAATACTACTCGGCAATACACACTGTTGACGGTGGATTTTGGTCTCAGGGTAATATGGGAATATCACTCCCGAGGTAATCCTCCATCAATAGAGAATTTGTTTGGTTATGGGAGAAACCAAAAGAAAAATTAGCAGAAGGTAGATAATGCGCCAATCAAACAAGGAGATTTAACGTGGTTCGGCGGGTTTTTACCCGACCTACGTCCACGGACACAAACAGGACTATACTTTTTATTGCTGAAACTTGTATCTCTTGTTCTTTTTACAAGTTTTGATTCCGATCCCTTCCACATATTCTACCCTTCTATTTATAATAGTGAAGAAATCAGATTCCTTCTAGGACACTGGTTTCATCAGTATTCTTTATGAAGGTAGGACTGTCTCCTTACCCCGTAGGGACATGACATCATATCTTCTGGTGCACGCTTTGCCATATGCTCGGTCTTCATGTGGTCGGTCATGATGGTTCTTTTAACTGAGAATGATGTTGTCGATCTGATAATGCTTGGTCATTCGAACCAAAGTGATCGGTTGCCAACCATAAAGTGCTCGGTCTCTTCCTATTGTGGTCGGTCTGTAACCCTAAGGTGCTCGACCTCTTATTGCAAAGTGCTCGGGGCCCTTGCTGCTGGCTTTTTATGGGTCGGGTCAGCATCAATGATCCTGAACAAGAATAGGATTTACCTTTTTGCCCCTGTCGTGCTGCTTTAAATACCATAGTGCCTGAAAACACCATCAACATTTATCCCCTAGTTCTCGGTTCCAACGAGCATACAAGTTGGTGCCGGGAACTATATAAATATGGTGTATTTATTACTTTTCTTGGTGGTCGATCCGGAGTCGATTCAAAATTTTCCGTTGCCTCATTTCAAGCATCTTTTCTTGAGACGCGCAACCGTCATGTCTGTTTAAATGCCCATCAAATCACCTTTAGGGTTTTTTCTGAGCCTGACACTTGTCAAACATCCGTCGGGTTCCAGCCAAAAGTAGGAGAAAATCGACTGTGCAGAGGCGTCTTAACAGTGCGCTGATCTTAACCGTTTATTTGACTTTGGCAGACCTCTTTTGCAGTTGACACTTGGCGTCCATCCAGGACTCTATTACGATCCGATGGTTGGAATTATTCCGACTTTGTAATGAAAAGGTGAACCCATATCCTTGCAAAAAATCCTATCAACTTCAAAAAACTCTTCTTCCCTTCGGCTACGAAGCATCTGATTTAGTTTTACTCAAAGTTCTTCAACGTATTCGCCGCTTTTCCGAGCATAGACCAAGTAAGTTTCCCGAACGACCTTTTTCCTCTTCCTTTTTTCTTGCTTGTTGTGCTTTGCTGTTTCTTCTTTTCATTTGTTTTGATACTTGCTAGGGAGAGATTTTATTGAATACTTTGCTTAGGGCACTTAGAACTTCATAGATTTAGTTTTTTTTTCTGGAAACTTAGGATAGCTTGCGAATCCCTTGGTCGTTTTTTAAGAATATGGTTGTAGACTGACCTTGCCCTTTTATTTTTCGGACGTCTAGGATGTCTGATGACAGTTCTTCCCCTGCAACCCTGCTAAACCCTTGGCCCCTATTGCTGAAGAGCTTTCCTCTGGCTCGGGAGCACCCAGCGTGGAAGACCTTGATACTACCCCCACCCCATCTGAAATCGAACAAGATACTTACCATCAGAGGGTTCCTCGGAAGGATCTGGAGCCCGGTGACTTTGACAGCTCGGCTCTGGACATGGTTCGGCCCTCTAAGATAACCGAGGATGATCTAGCACTGCTTCGGCAATGATATGACATCCCGATAGACATTGCTCTTGAGGTCTCTCTCCCATGTGATCGTGCCAGTCAGCCCGACGATGGTTCTGTGGCCCTTCTTCCAGCTTTCGTTGAGTGCGGGCTCCGGTTGCCAATTCAACCCTAATTCGCCTGGATGCTGGCCGAGATGGAGATCGCCCACTGTCAACTAAGTCTAAACAGTTGGAGGATATTGGCCGGGTTGTATGTAGCTTGGCATTGAGCGGGGCTTGGCGAACCTTCTTTTGAAGAAGTGAAGAGGTTATATCGGTTGAAGGCCAACCCAAAGACTCACCATGGTTGGTACTACCTCTCTACTTATGATAATTCGTCAAACGTTGTCCAAAAACTCCCTGACTCCAACAAGAATATCAAGGATCTTTGGTTCTGGGCCACTAGAGATTGGGGATGGACCCTGAGATTGGATGGAGAAGAGATCTTGGTTCCGGACATCTTTAGAGCGGGAGGTTAGGAGATTAACCTTTAGCTTTTCTGCCCTTGGTTTTTTTTATGTTTGGATTCTTACCCCTTTTTTCTATTCCTCCTAGCCTGTTGGAGGGATGCTCCCAAGGTCTCCCACCAGGTCCGGAAGCGGGTATTCTGGGCTCGGCGGTATGCCGCTCATTGGAGGGAGTTGGTAAATGATGCGGCATTTTTTTCATCGGGACTTGTTCGGGCCGTTCCTCCCAAGATCTCGGGTCGGATAGGTAGATGCCTGTTGATCTTCTAGCCAACTCCCTAGTTTATTTATCATGTTTGATGTTGTCTCTCTTCTTGTTTTTTATGTTCAGGTCCTGAACCTTTCTTTTGTCTTTGCTTTTTGCAGGTATGTCGAAGAGACCAAAGTACCTCGATTGGTTGACCGGTGCCGCGAAGAAACTAGCCCAGGTGGAGCTGATACTTCTCGGAAACGACCTGAATCTTCTGATGATAGAAATGTGACCGCGGGGGTAGAACGGCCGAGCTCTCAAGGTCTATCTTCATCTCCCCGGGTGCCCCCAATGGGTGTTACCTGTCTTGATAGCCCTCCAAGACCTTCCACGATGAGGAAGCGTCGGTTTGGAGCTGTGGATACTCAATTGAGGCGAGAATTGGAGGAGGAGGAGACTCCGAGCAAAGAAACTCCAGTTCGACAAGAGGGTCCTTCCAAGAAATTGAAGGGTGTTGTGGTTCTTGGAGTTGATGACCTTGGGAAGAATATTAGGGAGGCTACTTCCCATTTGGTACCGGCTTTCAATGAGCTGGCTGGGGCCGTACCTCCTGAGAAGATTCCGAGGTTTGAGGACCTTTCACCCGAGGAGGTAGTTGCAAAGTTGTGCTCCCAGCTGGCCCATGTCACTTCCTTTACTTCTCTTCTATATCCGTGGTGCCTTTCAGACTTTGTTTTTATTTTCCTAACTTCTTTTTTCTCCTCGGCAGGCAAATGATTTGGCGGCCAAGAATAAGGACCTATTTATAAGCCTTTTGTCTGAAGGCGGCCAAGCCCAGAGGCTTCAGAATAGTCTTTCTGAAGTGGAGGCCAAGCTGGCTAGTGCCGAAGAGAGGAATAGGGATCATGAGCTGGTTGCGGTTGATGTTGTCAAAACAAACAAAGCTCTTAAGGCTGCTGCTACTCTAGAGCGCAAGAACGCTGAAGAAGCTAGAGCAAGTTTGGTGGATGCCCTGGCTGAGATCGGGCTCCTTAAGGCAGTGTGGAGTATAAGCTGCAGGCCAAGGAGGAGGAACTGGGATGGGCCCGTGCCGAGCTCAGGGATAGGGAACTTGAGTGGGAGGCCGAGAGGGACTCCATTCGTCTTGAAGGAGTCGGTGATTGTGCGAAAATCATCCCCATGGTTCTACCTGATTTAGACATGGGTCATATTCATGCGGCCATCCGTTTTCGTAAAGGTGAAATGTCCGAGGAAGAGTTTCAGACGAACCGATTTCGATCGCCCCGGTTCCCCCAGCTCCTCAAGAAAACCGTCCTGAGGTTCCTGCTCCTGGCGAGGCCTATCCTGAGGTTCCACCTCTAATCCTTGGAGTAATGGCCTCCCAGGTTGCCGAGGTTGAAGCTGCTGTCCCCCCTCCTGAGACCGAGCCGATCCATCTGTCGTCTGAGCCGGCCGAGGAAGAACTTCTTGCCCCTGTGCGGGCTGATTTAAAGGGGTAACCCGGACGGGGCCCTGTGTACACTTGTCTTTTTTTTTGTAATAACACTTCATATTTTATTCGAATATATATATATATATATGTGTGTTTTCTGTTTTTCTCTTTTGTTCCTTGTTCTGGGTGTTCTTCTTCAAATGATTATTTAAGGCTCATTCGGGAGGGGATAATACAAACCGATACCCAAATTATTCAGTGGTCGAGGATGGACTCTGAGTTGTGAAGAACACGAATGGTGAGATTCAAGCGGTGGGACGTAACCCGACCCCGAGCTGTAAGGAACACTTGGCCCTGGGGGAATGTTACGTCCATAGTCCAAAAGATAAACTCGGTGGGATGTGGCCTGACCCCGAGCTGTATAACCAAGTGGCCTCGGCGGAACGAAATCTAGCCCCGAGCTGAATAAATGAATGGCCTCGGCGGAACGTAATCCAGCCCCAAGCCTGAAAATTAAATGGCCTCGGCAGAACGAAATCCAGTCCTGAGCCAAATATCCAAGCGGTCTCGGCGGAATAAATCCAGCCCCGAGCTGATTAATAAAGTGGCCTCGGCGGAACGAGTCCAGGCCCAAGCCGAACAATCATTGGGACTTGCTCCGAAGGGAAGGGAATCAACCTTTGAAGCCCTATCGAATCTGTCTTGGGCGTCCCCTTTTCAGACCGATGAAAAAACAAAAACAAAATTTTGGAAAGTAAAACCAAAAAAAGTGTAAACAATAGCACGGATACCTCAGAACAGCGTCCTGTCCGAGGTCTCCAAAACATAATTCTGAACCTTTCAATTCAGTGTCCCGGCGAACCAGGATTTGGATCAGAGAGTGTTTAAATGGTAAGGGCACATCCTCTATACGTCGGGTCACTGTGGAGCCTGTGTATTGTACGAGGGCTCCTCCTTACCACGCTGGAGCAGGCACACGCTACAGGGGCACAACGCATCCCCGTGATGCGCCTCTCTTGGATCCAAATGATGAATGGATCAAAACGTGTTCGGGATACTAAGGGCACATTCCTCCTTAGGTCCGGCATCACTAGAGCTAGCAATCGTCACAGGGGCCTCATCACTCCCCGTGCTATGCTTTCCCACGGATCCATTACATCGGGTAAGTGAGGATCAAAGAGTGTTCGACACATTAAGGGCATATTCCTCCTTATGTTCGGTAACACTAGAGAAAGCAATCGCCACGGGGGTATCATCCCTCCCCGTGCTATGCCTCTCACGGATCCTATGCATCGAGTATGTCCCTGAATATTTCGAGGACCCCGAGCTGAAAGGGATACTCGGTTCTGGGGGAATGTCCCGTCCCCAGACCAATGAGCATGACTCGGTAGGACGTAACCCGACCCCGAGCTGAATAGTCAAGTGGCCTCGGCGAAACAAGATCCAGCCCCGAGCTGATTATCGCAGTGGCTTTGGCGGAACGTAATCCGGCCCCGAGGTGTTTCGAAACATTAAGGGCATATTCCTCCTTATGTTCGATAACACTGGAGCAAGCAATCGCCACAGGGGTATCATCCATCCCCGTGCTATGCTTCTCACGGATCTATACTCTGATTCACTTTCGTCCCTGTTGTTTAATGCTTGTATGGAATCGACTGATTCTAGTGTGACTTGTGCTTCTTTATGGTGGTAGCCGCGGTCGGGTAGTTGCGGGTTTTGTGCTTTTGACCCTGGACCGTTGTTTTGAGTATGTCCCCGGAGCTTTGAATATGGTTCACAAAATTTTTATTTTTAGAAGAGTGGGTGAAAATTTTGGAAAAGAAAGTTTTATTTATATTTGGGGACATACTGCCCTTCTTACAACTCTCTGCGGGCCATTTTGAGAGAGGCTTTATATTGAATTTCCGTCCCTTGTCGGGTTGCTGCAAAAGAAAAGAAGGAAGGGAGAATTTACTGAAAGTATTTTCTCAACATCTCGGCGTTCCATGGTTTTTTTAATCTTGTGTCGTCCAGCTGTTCTAGGATGTAAGCCCCTGGCCTTACCACCTCTGTGATTTTGTAGGGCCCTTCCCACTTGGCACCTAACGAGCCCTCCTCTGGTCGTCGGGTGTTTAAGGTGACCCTTCTCAATACTAAGTCGCCCGGGAGGAAGGAGCGGGTTCGAACTCTTCTGTTGTAGAAGCGGGCCATTCTTTGTTGGTAGACTGCCGCTTTCATAGCTGATTTCTCTCTCTCTCTTTCCTCGCCTCGACCGAGGTGGTTTTTGATAAGTTCTTCATTCTGCTCATTCCCAAAGTGGCGGACCCTGTGAGTTGCTACCCCGATTTCTGCTGGAATGACGGCCTCACATCCGTATGATAGGGAAAATGGTGTCTCCCATGTGGAATCTTTGTAGGTCGTCCGATGTGCCCATAGCACTTCTGGTAATTCTTCGACCCATAAGCCTTTGCATGATCCGAGCCGAGCTTTAAGGTTTGCCTTGATGGTCTTGTTTGTTGCCTCAACCTGTCCGTTTGACTTGGGATGGGCTGGCGAGGTGAATTTTAAAGCGATCTGGAGGTCTTCGCAGAGCTTCCTGAATCCTTTGCTATCGAATTATTTCCCGTTGTCGGTGATGATCGCCCGGGGGATTCCGAACCTGCAGATAATATTCTTCTTTACAAACTCTATGGCCTTCTTCCCCGTGATGGCGGATAGCGGCTCGGCTTCTACCCATTTTGTGAAATAGTCTATGGCCACGATTGCATACTTCACCTGCCCTCGCCATTTTGGCATTGGCCCTATGATATCTAGCCCCCACTGTGCGAATGGCCAGGGGCTGGACAGGGTGGTTAATTGTTCTGCCAGTTGATGGTGGATGTTGGCATTTTTCTGACAACCTTCGAATTTCTGAGCTACCCTCACATCGTCCTGATGCATGGTCGGCCAGTAAAATCCTTGTCTTAAGGCTTTAAAGGCGATTGATCTTCCTCCGGCGTGATTTCCACAGATGCCCGTGTGAATTTCCCTGAGCACATAATCTGCTTCCTCTTCTGTTAAACATCTCTGGAGGGGTACGGTATAGCCTCTCTGGTAGAGCATCCATTCGATCAGGGAGAACTTGGTGCTCTTGAATTTTAGTTTTTTGGCCTCTTTTTTGTCTTTAGGTGTTTCCCCTCTTTCCAGGTATCTCCTAATCGGTTGCATCCATGAGTTTTTACCTCTATCTTCTACTATATCTACCTTCAGCTCCACTATGTTTCTTTCCCGGAGGCATATGAGAGGGATTATTCTGGGGTCCTCGGTCTTCATTGAGGATGTGAGCCGGGCCAGGGAGTCTGCTTCACAGTTGTCTTCTCGTCCGATTTGTTCGAAGCGTACGTTCCCCACTTTCTCCATCAACTTTTTTACTTCGGCTAAATAAGCTATCATAGTCGGCTCTCTGGCCTGAAATTCTCCCTTTAGTTGTTGAATGGCTAGCTGAGAGTCACTCCTTACTACCACGTTCTGGACTCCCACTACTGTGCATAGCCTTAATCCGGCCAAAATTGCTCGTATTCGGCTTCATTGTTTGTGGCTTTGAAAGCAAATTTCAAGGCAAGCAACACTTCTTCTCCTTCACTGTTTTTCAGTGCGATTCCTGCCCCATTGCCCTGTGAGCTAGCAGACCCATCCACTGACATTTCCCATTTGCTTTCCTCCATGGTCAATATTTGGGGTTCCGCGAGTTCCGCAACAAAATCTGCCAAGGCCTGCCCTTTTATTGCTATCCTTGGGAGGTAGGAAATGTCGTGCTCGCTTAGCTCCACCGACCATTTCATTAACCTTCCCAAGGTTTCTGGTTTTTGCAAGATCTGCCGCAGGGGGTAATTGGTGTAAACTTCAATAGGGTGGGCCTGGAAGTAGGGTCGTAATTTCCGTGCTGCAGTGATCAGGGATAGGGCGACTAGTTCATGCACGGGATATCGGGTCTCTGCATCCAATAGAGCTTTGCTGACATAGTATACTGGTCTCTGGATTTGGTCGGCCTCTTGCACCAATACCGAACTCACTGCGTGTTTTGAAACAGCCAAGTACAAGTATAATGTCTCTCCTGGGAGAGGTTTAGCCAGGAGTGGGGGCTGTGCTAGATATTGTTTTAGCTGCTGGAAGGCCTCCTCACATTCCGGTGCCCAGTCGATCCCCTTTTGGGCCTTCTTGATGACTTTGAAGAAGGGGTGGCATTTGTCGGTCGCCTGAGAGATGAATCGGTTGAGCGCGGTGACCCTTCCTGTTAGACCTTGCACCTCTTTAATTGTTCTGGGGGATGTTAAATCTAGCACGGCTTGTATCTTCTGGGGGTTGGCTTCTATGCCTCGGGAACTTACCATGTAGCCTAGAAATTTTCCTGAGGCCACTCCGAATGCACACTTCTCTGGATTGAGTCTTAAATTGTGTTTTCTCAGCAATTCGAAGGTTTTCTTTAGGTCAGTTACATGATCTATTGGTTCTCTGGACATTGTTATCATGTCATCCACATATACCAACATTGAAGTGCCGATGAGTGGTTTGAAAATTTTGTTTACTAACCTTTCAAAAGTTGCCCCTGCGTTCTTCAGTCTGAAAGGCATTACTTTGTAGCAGTACAGTCCTTGATCGGTGATAAAAGTGGTTTTCTCCTCGTCTGCAGGATGCATCCTGTCCTGATTGTACCCTGAGAAGGCATCCATGAAGCTTAGTAGTCCTTGGCAGGCAGTTGCGTCTACCAGTTGATCTATATTTGGTAGAGGAAAGCTATATTTTGGACACGCCTTATAGAGGTCGGTGAAATCTACACACATCCTCCATTTTCCATTGGATTTCTTTACCAATACTACGTTTGACACCCACTCGGGGTACTTTACTTCTCTGATGAAGCCGGCTTTTAACAGTTTTTCCACCTCGGATGCCACCGCTTTGCACCGTTCTTGATTGAAGATCCTTCTCTTCTGTTTGACCGGTTTGAGTGACGGGTTTGCTGCTAAGCGGTGACTGATGAATTTTGGGTCAATCCCGGGCATGTCATTGTGTCCCCATGCGATGATGTCAGGGTATTCCCGTAGACATTCTAGCAGGGCCTTTTTTAGGGTTTCGTCCAAGTTTCCCCCTATCTTTATGCTTTTTTTCAGTCCGAACAGTTTTATTTCTTCCCGCACATGATTCTGATCCCTTCCCGAGTGGGGAACTTTAGTTTTAAGTGATAGCAGGACATCGCAGCCTTTGTTTTCATCATACAAGGTCGGCCGATAATGACTTGGTAACTGCTCAGGCAGTCCACCACAGTGAAGTTTACCATAACTGTCCAGGTCCTGGGGTGAGTTCTGATGGTTGTTGGTAGTTGTATTCTCCCCAGCGGGATGACCGTTGAGCCTCCAAAACCATACAGGGGGGTGCCGTCATTAGTTAGGGTTATGTACTCCACTCTCAGGCTTTCTAAAGCTTCTTTGGAGATTATGTCTACCGCGCTTCCGGGATCTACCAGGATTCTATCTACCTCTGTGCCGCTGATTGTAGCTTTGATTATTAGCGCATCGTCATGGGGGAAACTCACCCCTCGAGCATCCTCGTCGGTGAACATTATGGGTACCGACTGACTTCCTCGTGGTACTGGGGACCTTTCCGTTTCCAACACTTCCGTCCCCTGTATTCGGCTATAGCTTTTTCTTGACCGGTTAGAGTCTCCGGCCAGTGTTTTTCCTCCTGCGATGATGTTCACCTGTCGGCTTCGTGCCCTCTGTCTGGCGGCCATGGCCTCATGGTTGATATAACTATTTAGATACCCATTTCGGGCTAGGTCCTCCATCTGTTCCCGCAAATCCTTGCATTCGTCCGTTGTGTTCCCCCTCAGATTATGATGTACGCAGTAAGACTTCTGGTTCCTTTTATCCAGGGGGAATCTCATGAGGTCGGGTTCTATCAAGAGGCCTTTTTCTTGTATCTCCATGATGATTTGCCCTGGTGGCTTGCTCAGGGGAATATATGCTTCTTCTCGGACTACATGATTCACCTGGGTCGCGACCCATCTTTCCTGTTCCCTTCGAGACATTGTTTGAATTCTTTGGGTCTCGGATTGAATTTTTTGAATTCCATGTCCGGTCGTCGGGGGGCCTCTGTTCTTATTGTTCTTTCTCGAATGGCCGTCCCCCTTCTGGAGATCTTTTCTTCGCTTTCTAACAAGACAAATTTCTGTGCTACCTCCAGAGCGGTGGCATAATCTGGTGTGTCTTGGATTCTTAGGTGAGTCCACAGTTTTCCGATCCTTAGGGCTCCCTTTAAACTTTCCAAGGCCTCTTGGGACTCGTACCCTCCGACCTCGAGCACAATATTGTGGTACCTCTCGATGAAAATTTTTAGGGGCTCGTCATCTCTTTGCTTCATAAGCCTCAATTCTCCAATCGTCTTCTTGGGGACACATGCCCCTTTAAAGTGTCGAACGAACGACCTTTTAAGCTGTGTGAAGCTTCCGATGCTCCCCGGGGCCAGACTTCTGTACCATAGGATGGCGGGTCCTCCCAAAGTTAGGGGGAACACTTTGCAGATGGCATCTCCTACCACTCCCTGGACTTCCATCAACAGGACAAAGCTTTCAATGTGGGATTTCGGGTCAGAGTGGCCTTTGTAAGGTGCCATGGTCGGCATGATGAATCGCCTTGGGAATTTTGCCGACTTTATTTCTTCCGTGAGGGGAGATTCCTCCTCACCGTCCCGGGCATCACTTGCATCGGTCTTGAGACCTACCCCCCACTTGGTCATCTCCTTTTTTAACCAAGACTTTATCTCATTGGTTGTGCCGCCATGTCGTATTCTGTGCCCCTATGTGCGTCTATTGCCCCATGTGCGGCGTTCCTCATGCCTTGGAATTTCCCGCACATCTTCCCTATACTCTCTGTCTTCTCTTCTGGAGTCGCGGAGACTATCATAGGAGGGATCTGGTGATGGTCTTCCTTCTTCTTCTTCCCATGTGTCCTCTGTTTGTGAATCTTTTTCTACAACTACGGATTTTATCCCGTATGGGCCCCTCCTCCTGGGTCCATTGTCTTCACTTGTATCTATCACCCTTTTCCCTTCTGCTTTTTCACTTCTTCTTCGACTGGTTCCAACGTCTGGTCTCTCGTTGTTCGTTCCTTCCATTCTCTCTAGCCGATCCATCATGGATTTCATGCTCTCTTCCACCTTTTTCATCCAGTCTATCGCTGGACTCCCCGAAGATTGATGATTTCCGCCTTCTGCCATTGTCTTTCTCGCGAACTGCTTTTTGTTTCGAGTTCCCCACAGACGGCGCCAACTGTTGACGGTGGATTTTGGTCTCAGGGCAATATGGGAATATCATTCTCGAGGTAATCCTCCCTCAATAGTGAATTTGTTTGGTTATGGGAGAAACCAAAAGCAAACTTAGCAGAAGGTAGATAATGCGCCAATCAAACAAGGAGATTTAACGTGGTTTGGCGGGTTTTTACCCGACCTATGTCCATGGACACAAACAGGACTATACTTTTTATTGCAGAAACTTGTATCTCTTGTGCTTTTTACAAGTTTTGATTCTGATCCCTTCCATATATTCTACCATTCTATTTATAATAGTGAAGAAATCAGATTTCTTCTAGGACACTAGTTTCATCAGTATTCTTTATAAAGGTAGGACTGTCTCCTTACCCCGTAGGGACATGACATCTTATCTTCTGGTGCACGCTTTGCCATATGCTCGGTCTTCATGTGGTCGGTCATGATGGTTCTTTGAACTGAGAATGATGTTGTCGATCTGATAATGCTCGGTCATTCGAACAAAAGTGATCGGTTGCCGACCATAAAGTGCTCGGTCTCTTTCTGTTGTGGTCGGCCTGTAACCCTAAGGTGCTCGGCCTCTTATTGCAAAGTGCTCGGGCCCTTGCTGCTGGATTTTATGGGTCGGGTCAGCATCAATGATCCTAAACAAGAATTGGATTTACCTTTTTGCCCCTGTCGTGCTGCTTTAAATACCATAGTGCCTGAAAACACCATCAACACATACAAAACCATCACAGGCCACACGTCCCCTGCCTATCAATTCACGACCCTAAACCCTCACAGTAAGCCTCCATTCACACACCAAAAGCACCTTCAATTCAGCAGCCCACACGCAGCACTCATCAACAAAATCAAAACGAAACCCTAAACTAATAACTTCTCGGTCCCTCTCATTCAATACCCACACAACCTAAGCAAACGCCATTTGAACTCTAGGCCACATCCCTCATTCAACACGTCTCTTAGCCTCCTTCACACCAGAAATAAAGCCATGCACACAGCCAAACCTCACGCCTTCTCTCTCCATAAGAAGCAATAATCGTGAACCCTAGAAGAACCAACCAATCATCCCTAAGGCCCCAAACTACACGTAGCAACACTCACCCACCACAAAAACATAGCATCCAGACGGCACCAGAAACCCTAGGACCTCTCCCTCAATGCCACATTGCTCCTAACTTCATCAGCTGTTTACACTCCACTACACGTACTGCCTTCATCACGCCACACTGCCCCTAACTAGCCAACGACTCAACGCCACTGCCCCTAGCCTTCATCAGCCCCTCACACGCCACTGCCTTCATCACGCACACAGCCCTAACTAGCCAACAACTCCACGCCACACTGCCCTCAAAGCCAAGCATCAACACCTAGCCAAACCCAACTGATGCCATTCAATTCACGCATCAACGCATAAGCATACCCCACTCACGCACAAAGTTATCAAACACACACCCTTTCACGTGATACACACAATCAACAATCCTCAACTTCACGTTGAAGCCTTCAACAATCCCCCACTTCACGTTAAATCCTTCACCAGTCCTTTACGCACAACAGACTCCTCACACAGCTCACGTACTCTTCAACACCAAAACAGCAGCCACTCACGCACCAAAACAGCAGCCACTTACCCAAAAAACTGCCAAAACTGTCCCCGAATTAACCCAAAAATGCACCTAAAAACCGCCCAAAACAGTCCCACTTTTTATTCAAAGCAGTAAGCCAATATCGCAACCAGAAACAGCCGTAAAATGGAGTAAAACAGCAGCCCAAACAACGAAACAGTGAAGTGGAACGTTGAACCAATGAACCGGAGGAGTTGCGGAGCATTGACCCTTTCGACGGCCGTGTAACGCGCTTTCGAGAGACGACAAAAGATGTTAGACCTGAGGGCACCTTTCTCATTTATCTGTTATTCATTTTTTAATTGTGTATTGAATGTTCTTTGAATGAGTATTGTGGAATGATGTGTGTTGTGGCCCTTGAATAAAATGGAAAATATGCCGCCTCTTGTGGTATATTGGATGGAAAATCAGACGTAAACTCCGTAGCCTAAACCGAATGGACGGTAGTGCGGTCTGTACTTGGGATACAACTCCACGTACAACTTGAGTAAACGGCGCATATTTTGTTTTATGTTATCTTAATTCATTTACTATCCGATATTTAATTTATGCATGTTATTTGTTTGTGTAATTATGAGATAAAGCGCATGGTCTTAGTAAGTTGGATTAAAGGTCCTCCATTTCGAAGGGTTAAAATCCTTTACCACGATGATTTGCCGCGCCGGATAATGTATATTCGGTTGAATGTAAGATGTGTTCAATCGGGTATACGAAATCTGATATTGTTGTCTTTATTTTTTATATGCATTATGTTATTAGTGCATGGGCTTAGTAAGTTGGATTAAAGGTCCTCAATGTCGATGGGTTAAAATCCTTTACCACGATGCTTTGCCGCACCTGATGATGTATATTCGGTTGAATGTAAGATGTGTTCAATCGGGTATACAAAGTCCGATATCGTTGTCTTTATTTTTTATATGCATTATGTTATTAGCGCATGGGCTTAGTAAGTTGGATTAAAGGTCCTCCATATCGAGGGGTTAAAATCCTTTACCACGATGCTTTGCCGTGCCTTTTAGCCCATTATTAATTATTAGGTGTCATATATTCATCCGTTCACGTATGTGTCATGTTGTTTACTACATTTTGGAGGTCACTGTTGTAACCCCGTTCGAACACGTTTCAGAATGCCGCACGAACGCATTTTTCTGTCTCAGTTCGTTGGAACGCGTTTACGAACACGACTCGAACGCGAACCTTATGTTTACCGTTCGAACGCCGCACGAACGACCATGGTAAACATGCCCCTTCCATCACATCTCATGCATGGTTACTTATTTTGTCATTTACCTTTTTGATTGTTCATGTTCTCACAGTTAGTCATTTATTATGTTCACAAGATCACATGTTCATTTTCATGATGCATGTTTACATGATAGTTATCTACTTATGCTTTCACATTCATCCATTTAACATGTTCATGAAGTTATATGCTTGTCATTATTCCGATTTGCTTTCATGCGTGATTGTACAATTATTATCTACTGGCATGCCTATGATCAAATGTAATGTGCTTATGACGTTGTATGCTTGCCGTATTTCAATTTATCTTTATACATGCAAATTCAGACATAGATTATATGCAAATAGGTTGTATGTAAATATGAAAATGTACTACACGTGAACTTAGATGAACTTTTGATTTATGCATGAGAACTAGAATACCCTCAGCAATGTATGTTGCTAGATTCGATTAAATTATTGCACAAATCACATCATTACAAGTGGCATAAGTAAGGGACCATTTCGAACCCAACATGTTTGAGGTCTTCCCTTGCGATGGGTGAGTGCGGCCTTAAATCTTTATCCCGGTTCACATCGGGTGGCGACTCCATTATTCTCCGGTTTAGTTCCTCTGCGGGCTACTCCGTACTCCCAATCGGACCGTGAGCCCGGAACAGCATGCGTCGCCCAGTTTTTGTGTCCCACACTCGTACTACGTTTATACCGATTTACAAGACAAGGTTGGCTTCTAGCAAAGCGCCATGCCTACCCAATTCTCCAGAAATATCCTTACAGGAATAAAAGATCTATATCAGGCATAGTATACGTAGTATTGTGTATGTCGATCCAGTATCGGATGATCACGTGCTAGGCCTGGGGCTGGAATTGTGTCTGCCCCGTACGAAGCACATGTCGATGTCTGGTAACTAGTCTCTATAATCGGATAAACCTGACCTTTTCATTTTATCCCGATGACTACAGTACTTAAGAGTACTAGTACCGTATCCCACGTGACCATCATCTCCATATGACTGAAGTGATACTTCTGTCTTGACATCACACCCAACACACTACGATTCTCAATATACCCAGCATAGGCGTACACAGAACCTGTTAAAGCACTGGACGACCACAACCAAAGTATATTGATTGTCGCAAGTATTAGCGGTGCAAGTCTCCGGTTAAGACCAAATACACCTACCCTGATTTCAGACTTCCATAGACACATAGTCATACTACAAACGGAATTTCGATGGGGTCTATCCAGAGCGAAGCTGTTTCCCGTAACATCGGAAAAACACAACCTCCTATTACCCTTGCATGAGTATCCTATACCCAAATATATGAGAACTATGTCGTTGTGCCCTCACAACGCGGACAAGTGTAATACTAGTCTTTTACGCATTTATCGATGTCCAATCTCGACAATGCTCTGACTAGGGATATTTAATGATTTATCCTTCGTGGACTGATACTGTCTCATATCATTCTCAATCCAGGAACAAATCATAAGGACCTCTTATCATTTATATATCTTGGTGATCTAATCACAAATGATAAGAGAGCAATCTCCTTTTTCACATAGTTAATTTGTACAACAACACCATGATCTGTACAAATAGTGACGCTATGGGTCATAATTGTCCAACAATCTCCCACCTGGCCTATAGCCAGTCATTCGAGTGTCTGACACCCGAACTATGTACGATTGGCTCAAATTACTGAGGAAAGGCTTTCGTCAGCGGATTTGCATGATTATCATCTGATGTGATTTATTCGATCATCACATCGCCATGATGTATGATCCGAACGAATCAAATGAATATCGAAGTATGTATCTGGATCGTTGATGAGACCATTAATTCTTTAGCCTGTGCTGACGTCTGGCTCAGCTGCTAACAGAATTATATATAATCTAATTAGATTTATTATTGATCCAAATGGCTTTTATTGCTGCCTCAGCTGCAGTAATAACCTGCATTTGTTGTTTATTCGGTAACATTATCTTGCTTGGAAGATTTCCAGCTCACTGTTCCGTTATTCAAACTTTGTAGTACCGTTTGCGACTTATAGTCATTTTATCGGTTTAGGAAACTTGCAGTAGTGATCTCAGTCACTTCAAGTTCTCATTCTCCACAGATTAAGACAATATCCTTATATCTCTAAAATACTAAAGGATGTTCTTAATATCAATCCAGTGACTATCATTTGGCTTGGCCTGATTGTGACTCCATATGCTCAAAGCGTATGAGATACCAGGTCATGTACATTTTTCAATGTACGGTTTCTCGGAGAGTTTTTATTGAAAGCCAAGCTTTCACCGATTATAATATGAGAATTTCATTTCCAAGAACTAACCCTCTTATATACACAAGAATCATTTTCGTTTTGAATTAAATCATAAACTATTATGATTACATCAAAATGATAATTCCAATAACCTATACTTGCTTCATTCCAAACATGTATTGAATAACCCGCAAACCTCGTTTGCTTGTTATGGTACGAAAAAATCGACAGGATGTTGTAAACATCCTCCTAAAGGTTTCCTTTTCAGGAAAGCGATTTTCCCGTTAAGCTGACATATTTCACTAATGAAACATGCAGCATTAGCAAGCATTATCCAAATGGATTTACCATGGAAACAGGTAAAAGGTTGAATCGTAATCAACATAATGTTGATAACGATACCTTTCCGCTAAAAGCCTAGCTTCGTACGTTAGTATGTTGCTTTCCGTGTATGTCTTCCTTGAAGACTTATATAGTACCAGTAGGCACAATGCCTTGCGGTACATCAACTAGTGTCCAAACATAGTTGATATACATGGATCCATTTCGGATTATATGGCACTTTGCCATAATAGGGAGTCGATACCTTGTATCACTTCCTTATACGTAGTCAGTTGGTATACCTCAAAAGGTTAACATCTTTATGAGATGAGATCAGAAACCCATACCCTAGGTTGTTTTCTGACTCTCTCTGACTTACGTGGTTCTTGTGTATTCGAAGATTATTGGAATAGTTTCATCCTTGATGAACTATTTATGTTCCATTAAGATTCGGTGCCTGGAATAGTATTACTCCGATTTTCATCGAGTTTTACTATCCTCCACTTACCACTGCATATAGGTATTCCTCTTAGGAAAACCGCATGGTGAGCAACAATTACATTGTTCTCAAGTTAGTTGTATAAGTACTATACTTATGGTATCCCTAGAATAACCTACAATTGGCACTTATCCAATTTGGGTTCTAGTTTGGTGTCATCCAAACATATGGCTAGCATTCCCAAATCTACAGGAATGAGAAACCCGGTTTCCTACCCGTTCATATCTAATATGAAATCTGTCAAACAGATTTTTATGGAACCTTATTCAAAATAAGTTATACACTGTTAAAGCGTATCCGTTGAAGGAAATGGTAGCTCAGAGCGACTCATGATTAACCTTTATCATGTCCAACAAAATTTGGTTACTCAGTTCGGACACACCGTCAAATTGACTTGTTCCGGGAGGAGTCCTCATTTGAAAGAATACTATACTATTTCAAGTATATTAGAAACTTATTACTTAAGTATTTTCCATTACGGTCTAACCGTGACGGTTTAATACTTTAGCCGATCTGTTTGTTTATTTCGTGTCAAAACTGTAAAAGTTTCCAATTTATGTTTCAAAAGAAACACATAACCATAACGCGATGCCACATCCGTAAAGGTCACGAAATATTCATATCCATATCTAGCCTGGGTAGACATGGGCCCACTTGCTTCACTATGAACTAGGGCTAACAGATCGGTGGCATTTACACTTTTACCAAGTAAATAGTGTTTTAGGCGCTTTGTCTAATAAACTAGATTCGTTGACTTTATTTGAATGGAATCAAATTTGTCCTAGTACCCACTCTTCAAAAGTGTGGATATACGAGTCTTGTTTAATTGTGTCCCAGACAAAAATGCCACAATTCAGTTTCTTCTGATCAAATCAGTTTGAGCTATTTGTTTGTCATGTTATACGGTTGAGATTTTATTTATATTCAAAATATAAATTATGTTATTCACATCTAATGTGTTTATCTCAATATCATCTTTATATAATAAAACACTTTAGTGTTCTAGAATATAAAGGTTCACCCGCAGCGGGTTAAACACTAATATAGAGATAATGTTTCTAGTCAAACTAGTTACATTATAACAGTTTCCAAATTTAGGTACATACCCTAAGGGTAGTTCCTAAACTTAGGTATCTACGGTTAAAACAGCGACTTTCGTCCCGTTTCCAATTCGCAGATTAATCTCTATTGAGGTCAGTATCATGTTCAAAACAGATTCTGAACATCAATACATATATTTTATGTACCACACTAAGTATTTAAAATCCAATTTCAATACTAGTAGTGAACATAATGTTGACAAACATATTTTAAGTCAGAGCCTTGCTCGTCTTCAATTCCTTCATGTCTGCTTTGTCCAAACTGTTGGAGTTTCTAGAGGTCCCAAGATCAAAACTCAAGCATGAATCATAAGCAAATACAACGATTTAAGTGCGGAATACTTACATCGAGCGGTTGAGAGACGATTGGCAACAAAAACGAACTGAAATTTTGCTCACTGCCCACTGCTCATGTGCGCCCACTGCAGCAGTTTGTGCTTCTGTTTTGCTCCATTTTGATCAAGAAAAACGAGCTCCAAGCTTCATCAAAACGTTCCTTGCTCATGGGTATACTTCCCTTATCACCTTGGCATGATCCCGGAGTGTGCTAGCACTCTTGTTTTGCCATAAAACACACTTGCTTCCCTCCATTTCCTTTTGTTCTCTTCGACAGTTCACTGCCCCTTGAAAACCAGAAATGGCGTGAGAGAAGAGAGGAGAAGAAGAGGAGAGAGTTTGCCTTTTCAATTTACTTCTTGTTTTTTTTTTTTCATCAAAAAACGTGAGAAGCCAAATGAAAAGCAATCATGTATCAAATACAAAAAAAATGAATTTTTAATTAAAAACCCTTCAAAAACCGTGAAAGGTTTTCCCTCCAAAGGAAAATTCATGATTTGCCATCATTACCTCACATTGAGAATAGAGACAATGTATCATCCCTCAAAGGTGTCTAGATACATCCATCATCTATTTGTGTCAAGTAATGAGATATCGCGATGTGATTTGCGGATTCCACCCGTATCAAAATACGAATGTGTCCGCAAACACTTTCGGGCCCAAATTCGCTAATTCCGAATTAACTAATTTCCGTCGCGACGAGAATTAAATAATTACACCTAGCGGAATTATTATTCACGTCGCTAACGAATTAATTCTAAATTAATTCGCTCGCCCGAATTAAAATCTAATTTTAATTCCGCGTCGAAATCTAATTTCGTTTAATATATCAAATATATTAATTCCTCGATTAATTCCAAATCAATGTCTCTCTCTTCAATTGATATTTTATCCTAGATAAGTGTCTCCGAAATTAATCCCAGATTAATTCTCTCTCTCATCATATTAATCCCAGATTAATATAAGTGCGAGTCATACGTCATCGGTGAATCTTTGGGAAGCGACCCATGAGATCCCCGGATATGTTGGCAGTAAATACGGTCGTCGGAGTATCCGAATCACGTACGTACCAAGTACTACGTTCTACCGATTTACGAGACAAGGTTGGCTTCTAGCAAAGCACCAAGTCTACCTAATTCTCCGGACATATTCTTATAAGAATATTAAGATCTGTATCAAGCGTAGTATACGATTGTATTGTGCATATCGGTCCAGTATCGGATAGTCATGTGCTAGGCCTGGGGCTGGATAAGTGTCTGCCCCGTACGAAGCACATGTCGGATGTCTGGTAACTAGTCTCTATAATCGGATATACATGACCTTGTCATAATATCCCGATGGCCGCGCAGCACTTAAGAGCACTAATACCGTATCCTGCGTGACATCATCTCCAATATGACTGAAGTGATACTTCCGTCTTGACATCACACCCAATACTCTACGACTCTCTGATAAACCCAGAAGTGGTGTACTCAGAACCCGTTTAAAGTCCCCTACCACCAAGACCAAAGTCTATCGATTATCGTAAGTATTAGCGATGTAAGTCTCAGGTTAAGACCATACACACCTACCTTGATTTCGGCCTCCCATAGACACATAGTCATAATACCAATGGGATTCCGAGGGGTCTATCCAGAGCGAAGCTGTTCCCGTACCGTCGGTGAAACACGACCTCCTATCGCACTTGCATAAGTATCCAATACTTATATATGAGAACTATGCCGTTGTGCCCTCACACGCGCACAAGTGCAATACTAGCCTATTCCGCATTATCGATGTCCAGTCTCGATAATACTGGCTAGGGATATTTAATGATTAAACCTTCGGGGACTGATACTGTCTCATATCATTCTCAGTCCAGGTACTAATCATAGGGACCTCTCTTCATTTATATTCTATGGTGATCTAATCACAAATGATGAGAGTGCAATTTCTTTGTCACATAGTTAATTTGCTACAACAACACAATTATCTGTGCAAATAGTGACGCTATGGGTCATAATGTCCAACACAAACGGCAGTCACGCTTCCGCGATCCCGTTTGCCACATTTAAGCAGACATTTTGGGATATGTCATTTTATCTTCCTAAAAGATTATAATGATTTTGCCTTTACCCTTTTCCACATTCCAGAAGCTCTTGGCCAAGCCATGGGTTTCTAGCATATCGAAGTAAGGTGCAACTAGCGCAACTTGTCTTATTGCAAATTTTGACTTTTTCTCCTTGAGAATAGTCATTAACTCTCCAAGAGTTATTATTGCAATTTAGTACTTCTAAGATCTAATAAGATCTATGAAGATCCTTCAATTTCATTATCATACTTTAAGGATCTAATCCTTAGTTCTGACAAAGAAATTAAGGAGTCTATTGCGACAAGCTTAATGGATTAATCACTAAAGTTATCATTACATAATTCTTCCAAAGATTATGCTATACTATTTGCTTAACTCCGGGCTTACTCATAATATGTTATTTTATCAAATAAAGTAACTTATTATTTTCCAGGACCATCCTGAAATTTATTCCCAATTTGAAAATATTAAACCATTTAAATACATTTACATTTTCCCTAGGATTATGTTTTAAATGTCAATCTTTCAATTTTATCTTGATTCTAATAGTCCAACTATTTAATCAACGATTTAGGTACTATTTAATATAATGATTACTATAGTCCAACTATTTTATCAACTATAATTAATTAAATCAAATATATTGATTACTATAATCCAATTATATAACCAACTATAAATGAATTATTTGAATATAGTCTAACTATTTATTAAAACAACAATTTAAATATTAGTCCCACTAACATTTAATTTATTTGATGAATGATATTTGTGATTGAGCGCGTATGGCAAGTAATTAAACGAATATTACAAATTCAATTCTTGCCTCCCACTATTTTTCGGCGAGCCTCTAACCCTCTCTCGAGTACTCGGGAAACCGTGTTTCCTAGCGGGCTAGGATCCTGTTAAATATCACACAATCTTGACTTTAGCCAACAAATTGTATGATAATTAACTAGGTAGATCTCTAAGATCAATTGGATCCAATCCATTCCTAGATCCAGTAGGGGACATCTAAGTCCGAAACATATATCTTATATATAACAATACATCCAATGTATTACCTAACCTTTTTCCTCTGAATCAACTAAGCATTGGCTTTGGCACAACAAACTTAGTGATCCCAGTTAAGCGCGACCCATTGACCATGGAAAGCTTCGTAATCAATGTCGATGGACAAGAAGTGGTCTTGACTTTGGCCAACAACCACAACTTGGACAAGACATCAATATGGAACAAAGCCTTCTTGATTCAAACACATCCTCGACGGACAAAGGCCTTGACTTTGGCCAACAAGCCAATGCCAGTCTCGGATCTTGAGTGAGAATCACTCAATTGAAGGAAAAATGCTTAATATTTTGCGAGGGTTTTTCGAGTGCAAATTGACAACCAATTTATTATCTTTGGTTAAGGTCTCATCATCATACACCCTTAAACATGCATTCTAAACACATAATAAAGCGCATATGAATAAAATAATAATGATATGCGGATGGATACTTTACACATTGATCCTAGATCAAATCTCTCCATTTCTCTCTCCCGCTAGCATAAATATTGCTTCTACCCATTACACTACACTTCTAAAGAAACCTCTTTTACATTGAGGGGAATAGGTGAGAAGAGAATACAAAGAATAAGGAGGTGATAAGGCTGGACACGCTGGTCCAATTAATAAATTCCAAATTTATTACAACAATTTCTAAAATTGCCCCACCCATCTAATATTCATCTGATATACATTATTCATGCATCGCAACCATGTATTCACACAAGCATGTTATCAATCAATCTAATCAAATTAATTAATCTGATAATTAGTGACCATCCAATGTTCAAACAACGATTTGATTTTGCGTGAGTCAAACTCATTTTGCGAATAAGTACTCAAAGTACGAATTCTCGAATTAAATTAAACTACATAATTAAATCCAATTCAATTTGTATTTAATACTAATTCGCTATTTATTTCCAAATTGAATACTACACTTTATTAATGAACTTTTACGACTTAAATTCCAAATTTAATCATTACGGGTCTCAAAGCCCAATTAACGTCCAACGTCAATTTAATTAAAGTCCAATGGGTTTTTAATTAATTTCTTAGGGCGTGGACTTTTGGTCAACTCGGGTCGAACCCAATAACCAAAGTCCAATCCGGGAGTTACCCCATAAGTCCAGAAATCAATTTAGGCCCATTAGGCCTAATTAAACTTTAAAGGTCCATTAGTCGCATTTGGGCTTTATGGAAGCGGTTTTGGGCCAAATTGGATCCAACCAACTTGGCCTAAACCTAACTTGATACAACAAAGCCCAATAAGCCCAATTACAACACTTAAGCCCAATTTCACAAAATAGGCTCAACATAATTAAATTACAAAAATTCCAAATTCCCAATTTAATTACATAAAGTGTATAGCATTATTAATTACCCAAATAAATATTTCCAAAACACCAAATTTGTACAATTAATCATGCTCATCTACATCAAATAGTGTCCAACACAATTTAACAAAAAATCAAACCCAAACATGTTTATCAACTCTCGGCTTTGGAAGGTAATTTTATGTCTGATTCGGTTTCAATCGAATTCATTCCAAAATCGACATTAAATCAACATCCTCAATCGTTTCAAGTCATCCAATGATCAACGAAACAAAAATTACCAAGAATTTAGGGCACTCATGTATTCGGCCAACACAAGAAATTTGGGGAAATTTGTTCCAAACATAATTTCATCAAATTGATCCAATCAATCTTCAATTAAACATACTTTAAGTATACCAAATCATCCAATTTCATTAATTCATGCTCAAACACATTTTACCCAAATTTTAAGCCCTAAATCAATTTCATGCTCAACCTTGCTCTGATACCATTGTTGGTGTTTGTTAAGGTCCCAAGATCATTAAACAAGCATGAAACAAAGTGCGAATATAACGAGGGAGTTGCAGAATGCTCACATCGATCGGTTGAGTGACGCGTGAGGCAACAAAAATTTCCTTTTTCTGCCCACTGGACTGCTCGACAGTTTCTATTTTGGTGTCTCCATTTTCGGCCATTGGTTGAGCTCCAAGCTTCGTCAAATGATTCCCGGCTCATGGGTGGACTTCCCTATCACCTTCGCATGTCTCTCGGAGTGCTAGCTCTTGTGATTGTTGCCACAAAAATCACCACACTTGCTTCCCATTTCCTCTTGGCTCACGGCAGTGAGCTGCTAAACCAGTGAAGAAATTGGCCATGTTGGGCGAGAGAGAGATATGAGAGAAAGAGAGAGTTGTGTGTTGTTGGCTTCAAATTTGTGTATCTAATACCCAAATGTGAATGTGAATTTCAAATTCGTTTACCATGAATTTGGCTTTCAAAAAGTCAAGCCTTAATGGCACCAACGACACACATCACTTCATCAATCCATCACTCAGTGAATAGTGACTGGCGTAAATCACTCAAAGTGAAAGACATCCATCACTTGATTGATGAATGATGTGACGCTAAATGCGACTAGCGATTTGACGCTTGATTTGACTTGCGTGCCACACTCGAATTCGAAATGTGAATGCGCTCGCAAATAATCCTGGGCTCGGGTTCGCTAATTCCAAATTAACGAATTTTTCGTTGCGACGTAATTAAATGATTACGCCTAGCAAAGTCACTATTCACGTCGCTAACAAATTAATTCTAAATTAATTTGTTCGCCCGAATTAAAATCTAATTTTAATTCCGCGTCGAAATCCAATTTCGTTTAATATATCGAATATATTAATTAATCGATTAATTCCAAATTAATTGTTATCTCTCTTTAAATTTATATATTATCCGAAATAAAATAACTCTGCAATTAATCTCAGATTAATTTTCTCTATCTTCTAATTAATCCCAGATTAATTTAGAGTGCGAGTCATACGTCATCGGTGAATCTTCGGGAAGCGACCCATGAGATCCCCGGATATGTTGGCAGTAAATTCGATCGTCGGACTATCTGAACACGTAAGTACCTCGTACCACGTTTATACCAATTTACAATATAAGGTTGGCTTCTAGCAAAGCGCCATGCCTACCCAATTCTCCAGAAATATCCTTACAGGAATAAATGATCTATATCAGGCGTAATATACATAGTATTATGTATGTCGATCCAGTATCGGATGATCATGTGATAGGCCTAGGGCTGGAATTGTGTCTGCCCCGTACGAAGCACATGTGAGATGTTTGGTAACTAGTCTCTATAATCGGATAAACCTGACCTTGTCATTTTATCCCGATGACTGCAGTACTTAAGAGTACTAGTATCGTATCCTACGTGACCATCATCTCCATATGACTGAAGTGATACTTCCGTCTTGACATCACACCCAACACACTACGATTCTCAATATACCCAACATAGGCGTACACAGAACCTGTTAAAGCCATGGACGACCGTAACCAAAGTATATTGATTGTCGTAAGTATTAGTGGTACAAGTCTCAGGTAAGACCAAATACACCTACCCTGATTTCGGACTTCCATAGACACATAGTCATACTACCAATGGAATTCCGAGGGGGTCTATCCAGAGCGAAGCTGTTTCCCGTACCATCGGAAAAACACAACCTTCTATTACACTTGCATGAGTATCATATACCCAAATATATGAGAACTATGTCGTTGTACCCTCACAACGCGCACAAGTGTAATACTAGTCTTTTACGCATTTATCGATGTCCAATCTCGACAATGCTCTGACTAGGGATATTTAATGATTTATCCTTCGTGGACTGATACTGTCTCATATCATTCTCAATCCAGGAACAAATGATAAGGACCTCCTATCATTTATATATCTCGGTGATCTAATCACAAATGATAAGAGAGCAATCTCCTTTGTCATATAGTTAATTTTTACAACAACACCATGATATGTACAAATAGTGACGCTATGAATCATAATTGTCCAACACGAGGCCCACATTGTCAGCGGTATTGGTATGCGTCCCAGGGTCGAGGCCCCCGTTTTCAGCAGTTCCGGGATGTGTCCCAAGGTCGAGGCCCACTACATCATAAGTTTTGTGATGCGTCCCTAGGTCGAGGCCCACATTGCAGTGGTATTGGGAGCGTCCCAGGGTTGAGGCCCCCTTGTCAGTTGCATATTGGGGCATCTTTTTTCCCACGGTCGATGCCACAACATCTCCACTTAGTTCGAAGTACCATGCAAGTCAGGTGGCAGCTGGCGAGCCAGGTAAGTAAAAATGCATTGTATAACTTTGATTGGATTGTCATTGTCACACACTGCACAAGTCCCATCAAAGTGGGGGTGACTGTAGGCACTGCATTTTTATATATAAGTCCCGATGATGAGTCTCACATGGAGACACTACCTCTTTAAAGTTGTAGAAGTCGTGGGAAACAGACGTCGGAAGAGAAAAGTCAGGAATTGATATCTTGTTGGACTAAATTCGTTTGCTTAGTTGTAGGTTCGCTCGTTGGACCTCTGTTTTAAAATTCATCCTCAGCCCAAACCCCCGCAAGCCACACACCAAGCCCATCAAAAATAACCAAACCCACGCCCAAATCCCCATAGTTCACGCCCAAGCCCATTAAAACACATCCAAAATAATAAATCCACATATTAAACACATTCCTAATCCAATTAAATCGCCTTCTTAAACTAAATAAAATCAAATCAACTCAAATCAATTTACCTTCCTAAAATGAAGAGATCATTTCCTTATGATACACAAATTAAAAGATATCCCCAAAATTGCAATATTCTTTCCATATTCCCATAAGGTAAACCCCAACCCTTACCTATAAAAAGAAGCACAAACCCAACTCTTTGATCCCTAGCATTCACGCCCAAAGCACTCCAGAGAATTCCCATAATTGCCGTGAATAAGCCCTCAAACAAAGCCCTCTATTGCCGCACAAACAACCTTGAAACCAGCCCTCCATTGCCGCACAAACAACCTTGAAACCAGCCCTCCCATTGCCGTACAAACACCCCTGAAACTAGCCTTCATATTACCGCAAAACACCCCTGAAAACAGCCCATAAACTACACTCAATCACCATCGAAAACAGCCCCTTGAAAACTGCACAGACATCACCAAAAATCATCACTGAAACAGCTCTTGAAACCACAGAAACTGCACTCCAAAAACTTCCTTAAATTACGGTAAAACATAGCCTAGAAATCGCTCTAAACCATCGTAAAAAATCACAGCCCCAACACACCTAAACAACCGCAAAACAGAGAGCCAAAATAGCCCTTATTACCGTAAAACAGTGACCAGAAAACACAGCAAAAATAGCAGTGAAATAGAGTAAAACAGCAGCCCAAAATAGTGAAACAACGAAGGAAAACGTTGAACCAGTTAACCGGAGGAGTTGCGGAGCGTTAACACTTCCCACAGCCATGTAACGCACTTCCAAGAGACGACTTAGGAGGTTAGACCTGACGGCACCTTTTTATTTATTCCCGCACTTTCTTTCCGTTAGTTATTATTATTTCTTAGCATGCGTATTATAGTTTCATGTAAGTTCTGGCCATGGGATGAATGAAATATGTGTTATCTCTTGCGGTATATCGGATAGAAACTCGGACGTAAATTCCGTAGCCGAATCCGAATGGACGGTAGTGCGGTCTGCACTCGGGATACAATGCCAGCTTGAGAGAGGCACATATTTCGTGTCATCCGATCTTATGCTTATTTGTTGTTTGTTAGAAATAGTATGTTACTTTTATGCATGATTAGGTTGTTTAATATGTTATTTTTTATGCATGATTAGGTTGTTTAGTATGTTATTTTTTATGCATGATTAGTTGATTATTTCCAAGCATGATTTAGTTATTTCTTTCGCATTAGGGACTTGTTTAGGTCTCTTCTAAGTTTATGTTTAGATTATTATTTATTTACATTGCCATGCTTAGCGATTTAATGTATGCATGAGATTGTGTGATTGCCGTTATTCCGACTTACTTTTATGCATGCAAACTTAGATATAGGTCGTATGCAAATTTAGATGTAGGTTGTTGTTGCATAGACTTGGTTATATTATTATATAAATCTTTTCATTACAAGTGGCTTAAGTAAGGGACTATTCCGAACTCAACGGTTTGAGGTCTTCCCTTACGAGGGGTGAGTGCGGCCTTAAATCATTTTCCAGTTCACAATGGGTGGCGACTCCATGTTATTTCTCCAATTTAGTTCCCCCGTGGGCTACTCCGTACTCCCGACTAGGCCGCGAGCCTGGAACAGTGTCATCGATTTCTGTGTCCTACAGTAACATGCCTAGGCTTGTAGAATAATAAAAAAAAATGGGTCTTGAGCAAAGGGATAGTGGCATCATAATTTAATTTATTTAATTTTTCGCTGCGCACTCACGGCTGCTTCCCAACAGTATCTTCAAAAGGATGGTTATTAGCTTAAAGAAGAAATCGTGAAAGGTCAAAAAATCTGGATCCTTTCGGAGAAGGTAAAATAACAAAACAAATCACAGTTATTAGTAAAAGACAAAGAAAAAAATATTTACAAGAAAGTAACAGGTTGAATGACATCTATGTGTCAGAGACAAGCTTCCCATTCAATTTTCTTATAAATTGACAAACAGGGTCTTTTAAAGTCAGATTCCCGAGACTTAACTATTGTCTTTCTTTTCGGAATTGTTTCTGTTACATGCGAATTGCGTGATACACATATCCATTGGGATATGTCTCAAGAGTCTTAGATATATCATCCAAAGACTCTTTACTCAAGCATCCCTAATGATTTAATTTATCTTCACGGTCATCAAATACCATTCCTAAAGAACGACAACGAGTATTACTTGTCATGCGAGAACATTTATAGCAAACACCCATTCTTTTAGCTCTTCTATTTTTAGCATAGGTGCTTCTTCGTAAACCAGGCATATGTGAAATAAAAGAGTCAGATGACTCACCTGCCAATCAGCTGTTGGGAAGCGGCCATGAGTGCACAGTGGAAAATCAAAAATTATGAAATTATGATGCCGTTATCCCTTTGCCCAAGACCGATTTGTTTTGATTATTCTACAAGCCTAGGCATGTTACTTTATATTCTAAACATAAAATATCATAAAAAATGCAAAGAACATAAACTTAAACATGCTACTTATCATAAGAACTCTAATTAAAAATAAAGAATGAAAAAGACTTACTTGAACCGAAGACTCCTCCAGTCCTCCCTCCAATCTACAAGCTTTTCTCGAACTCAGCAAGCTCTTCCACGTTCCAAAGAGCCACCCAAGTGTGTGGCCTCCAAAGGTGCACACACCAAAGCCAAAACTCAACGGCAAGACTACACCTTGAGTGCACGGGTATTTTGCCCCTGGTGCTAGCCTAGGCAAATACCTCAAAACTTTTAACTTGAGATTCTATAGTCAGTTAGACTTAAGGATCCTCAAAATCAGTGGCTTACTCTTAAAATTTAGAGTTGCTCACTTATATAAACCCAATATACGAAAGGTTTGGTGCAAAAATTTGTAAAGAATTCATTGGGTTTATATAGGTGCACCAAAGACAACAAAATTAATTAAGAATCCGATGTGGGATAAATGCAAATTTAATCTTAGCCATTGAATCTTAATTTAGTGGTTTAATGAGATTATAAAACTCTAATACAAGTTTGGGCCTAATTGGAATTCAAAACAAATAACAAATAAAAATAATTTACTATTCTCATTTTATTTATTTATTCCAATTCCCAAAGTGCCCCTATCGTCATTCACCAATCCTTAAGCCACTATGGAAACTCATAAATGATCTTTTCAATAATTAAACATATTGAACCATTTATAAAAAATTCATATAGTAATCATATATGTTGTTAAATTTTTACTATGCACTATTAACCATTGATTTCGACTTTATTGTGTGTGACCTTTTCGGTTCCCCTCAAGTTGGACATGAAATGAATCATGATAATTTAATTGAACATAAATTAGCCTCCGATCTGATGGTCGTTCGATTTTAATGACCGAGGTTGACATCTTGCAACATGCTAAGGCCCCCAAATGAGAAGGAAAGATATATATACCCATTTTGTATGTGATTTACATATGATACCATCCATCGCCTTACTGTATTCCCACCGTTTGACTTAGGGTATGAAACGTGTCTACCCATATAGTCAAATGTATGATGTTGATAGTGTCATGAATCGTGCTAACCCAAGAATCTCCCATGATTCTTCTGTTGTGGCCACAGTCTCAAGCACTGATCACACATATCAACCCGCGAACTGGAATACTACTCTTATAAGAAATATTATCCGAGAGAGTGGTGATTCTCTGTTGTATCTTTACAAACTTCATTTATTTCAACAAATGACTAAATCATACCCTTATAGCCGGATCTTTTGAACCGGGGAAGGAGAATGTCAAATTTATTTGATCCACACATAAGATTGTAAAGACCTCAAGTCTAAGGACTAGTCATACAATCGATACATGAAAGTTCTCACAGACACATGGGATAAACACTCCATGTGAAAACTTTCGGCGGTCAGTTAGATGGACACGAGCAACTCATGCATCTATGTGATACACCAAGCAGACGGATCTCCGCTAGTAGCCTATGAGATCGGAAACCCCACTTAAGGGTGAATCATATCATCATGCTAGTCTCTCCGCTTTGCGAACGCCCAAATTATTCACAAAACTATGACTAGGAACGTTTGAGAGTAATGATTCTCAAAAGGCATGGAAGCCATCATCTTATTACTCAAATGGATTTATTACAGTGTTTGATGATTCATATATCTTATGTAAGACACGTATAATAAAGATTTCCATTTTATTAATTAATGAAAATATTACAAATACATTTACATATAGCTCATCCACAAGTTGGGGATAGGGCATATCCCTAACAATCTCTCACTTGCACTATAGCCAACTAGTATGAATCTGGACACCATACTCTTGGGGTGTGCCTATCATGCTTTTGTTAAGTCAACCCTTTAGTCAGAGAATCTGCAAGATTATCTTTTGTGGGTATTTTCTCTGTAATAACTTATTTTTTCTCAACAATATCACTGATATGATGAAATCGCCTGTGCTTGGATTTCTGGTGGGACCTTGGTTCCTTTGTTTGAGCAATGGCGCCCGTGTTGTCACAGTACATCGTGATGCCATTCTTTATCATGGGAACCACTTCCAGCTCCGTGATGAACTTCTTTATCCAGACTACTTCTTTAGCTCCCTCGGATGTTGTGATATACTCGGCTTCAGTGGTGGCGTCCGTTGTAGTTGACTGCTTTGAGCTTTTCCAACAGACAGCTCCACCATTCAAAGTAAACAGATATCCTATTTGTGATATGCTGGCATCCTTATCAGTCTGAAAGCTCGCATCACAGTAACCAATGAATTTCATCTCAGAACAATCTATGTATGTGAATAACACATCCTTAGTTCTTCTCAGATACTTGAGGATTGTTTTGACAGATGCCCAGAGTTGCTCAACATAATTTTCTTGATACCTGCTCGCCATGCTAAGAGTATAAGATACATCAGGTCTTGTACATAGCATGGAGTACATGATCGATCCTATTGCTGAAGCATAAGGGATCCTACTCATACGCTCTCTATCTGAAGGAGTATGTGGACATTGCTCCTTAGATAATTTGATTCCATGACAAGTAGGTAAATTACCTCTTTTGGAATCTTCCATTTTGAATCTTTTCAAAACTTTATCTATGTACGTAGATTTAGAAAGTCCTAACAACCTCTTAGATCTATTACGGTAGATCTTAATGCCGAGGATGTAGGCTGCTTCTCCCAAATCATTCATAGCAAACAATGTCATCACCGGACATATGCCTAACCATCAAAGACTTCTCTCTCTCTCCTTTTTTTTCACTTCACTGGAATTCTTCAACCTCTAATAATGTGGGCTTCACCCCCTGGATTCATTCTCGAAAACTGCTGGTAGCACAGGCCTCAACCCTGAGGGTTCATTCCCAAAACTGATGATTATGTATGGGCCTCAACCCTGGGGATCCATTTCTGAAAACTGTTGATACTGTTTTGTTGCTCTCAGCTTGTTTGTATTTTGCCGCTTTTCTTTCTTTTCTTCGAGACCTGTGAACATAAACAAAACAATAGAATAAAAATACGTGCATGCGATGTGTATGTATGCATGTGTGGAAATACTCTTTGTTCCTGATGGGTTAGACCCTCATTGTGCTCCTTGGCACCATGTGTCTATGCATGTCTCTGATCGCCCCTAGGTCTGCTTATAGTTTCCTCCTACTGGTTCTCTTCTGGTGATTGTGCAGTTCTCTTTTGTCTTAAACCTGTAAACACGGAACAAACACAAAAATTACAAGTACGTTACGTGTATGCATGCATGCATGGATGAATTTCTTATCCATTAGGTTAGGTCTTCTGCCAGTTCTCCCAGTAACTGCTCTATCTCTTCTTCCTTAGGCAAAATATTGCTTCAGTCTGTCCACGTTGATTGGCTCGGCGAACTCGTTCCCTTCTAAGTCTGACAGTCTCACTGCCCCGTTTCCTATTACCTTCTTGACTACGTATGGCCCTTCCCAGTTAGGTCTGAACTTTCCTCTCGGGTCCATCGTTAACGGCTTTGACTGCTTAAATATTAGATCCCTCTATCTGATCTTAGTAGGACGCACCTTTTGTTGAATGCCCGGGCCAATCTCTTCTGGTATAACTGCATATGGTGTAAGGACTTCATTTTCTTCTTATCGAGCAATACCAACTGTTCAAATCTCTGCGAGGCCCATTCTTGTTCAGGTAACTCTGCTTCTGCTAATACCCTCATGGACTGTATCTCAACTTCCACCGGCAGTACTATTTCCATGCCTTTCGAGCTTCTTCTTTTCTTAAACACTTCATCTGAATGTCATTCGCTTGTCTATTGTAAAGTTCTCCCTTCAAACTCACATATTGAGAAGCCACTTCTGAATGGCTATCATGTCTTTTTTGCTTGCTTCTTTCGGGAATTATATGTGTTCTAAGTATCGCTGAATATCATAGTACCAGGGTTTTGAATGCTTTTTTCAAATATACTCATGTCGTGCAGATTGAAAGGAAGAGACTCAGGCAGGTAAGCAAAATGAACGTCTTTATTATTATTTAAGGAAAAGATTCGAACAAGTAGATGAAGTCAATGTCCTTATTATTAATAAATGCTGGATTGCAATCAAATAAATCAGGGAAATAAACATCTACGGTATTGCCTTCTTCCTCAGCATATGGTTCTTCACTACTGTTATCCCCTATCCCAATGCAAGACGACTGATGGTTGAGAGTCTGGAGGACAAAAGTTTCGGGTAGGCCAGAGTTGATCAGTAGGTGGGTGGTGGAACAGAGTAGTAGGTGAGTGTTGTAGAGGGTTTTTGTGATGTGTTGTTGGTTGTTCTTTTTCTGGATTGGGTATTTTATGGGCGTCAATGAGGTTTTGGATCTCATGCCTAAGGCGGGTGGCAGTTGTCAGTTTCGTGGCCTCTCCTGATGGAAGTGACAATATTGGCTTAAGTCAAGGTTGGGTGGTATAGGGTCTGGAAGTGGTTTATGCTCTAAGGGTTCTATGAGTCCTTGCGTCTTTAACTTTTCAAACACTTTTGACAAAGGTCTACCAAGATTGGAGAATCGCCTGTTTCTGACGGTAGCGATCTCAACAGTAGCGGGTTTGGTCTCAGAAGGCCCCCCAAAAGTTCTTCAATTCTGGCCATAGAACTTCCTATTTTCAGCTTCCTCCTCCTTAATGTCCATAACAGTTTCCCTCAACTGTCGGAAGTCACCAATCATAGAGGTCATCCTCCTCAGTTTTCCATAAATAGAGAGCTTAGTACCCTTGATGATCATCTTGATCTGATCCTTCTTCGAGGGTCGAGTTTGCATCTTCAGAAGCTGGCTTCTCCAGCGATCCACATAATCCTTGAAGCTCTCCTCTGGCTTCTTTTTGGTATTCTCCAAGTCGCAAAGTGACAAGTCGATCTCCAAATTTGTGACATACTGTTTCAGAAAAGCGTCCGCTAGTGCCCTCCAATCATCATTGACCTTCTACTCCAGGCCATGATACCATACCACGGGTGCCCCTTCAAGCGACATCCCAAACATCTTTTGAACCTGACACTTTAACAGGCCCACTGAGCTCATCACAGAAACATACTGCCGGAGATGGACCATCGGATCCCCGTTCCCATTGAACTTGGCTATATCAGGCATTTTGAACTGAGCCGGCAGCAGCTATTCCTCAAACGTCATTGCCTCATAGTTCAGCAAATCTTCATGCTTATCCCTCATCTTGCGGGTAACTGATTCTACCTGATCTCGGAGTTTATGCAATTAAGCCTGAGACCCGGCTACCCTTCCCGCGGCATACTCAGCTATGTCATCATCAAAGACAGAGATATCATCACTCAATCTGTTCGGATGGTCCTCACGCCTCTCATTCTCAGAGCCTCCCCCAGCATGGGGCATAGCCATATTGGCCATAGCGGTGGTCGGAGCTTGCAACTGTTCGGTAACCTTGGTGAGACTGGTTTCCAATTGATCCAGGTGGGATCCTTCGTTGACTGACTCACTCATGTTGGCTGACGGTCTTTTGACGGGTCTCTTCCTTTTTTCCTAACCCACCGGGTATCTATGATGGCTTTTAGACACAAGGGTTAACATGATGTGTGTATGCATGAGGTGCATGAGATGCGTGCGATGTATGGAATATATAAGTCGTCTCATTGTCATTTTAAAACATTCAATCCATATATTGCGAGTGGTGCCAACTTGTCCCAGTTGAAAAAGCCCAACAGGTTTACACTTTTGCGATAACATGGCTAAACAACTTCAAATGATAATAGCCTAAACATAAAGTGGCCCATCGGCATTTTAGAAGCTTTTGGCCCAATTGCCATAAAGCACGAACACGTCCCAGTTTAAATGGCCCAACAAGACCAAACCTCATGACAAAAAGTCCAACTGAATCCAAATGACGATGGTCTCAAATGCAAGCACAAAGGAATAGTTTCTATTGGTCCTACTACTACAGTTAATATGTGAGTCTACATGGGTATAGAAAAAGGCTCTTGTCGACAAAGTATTGCCCACAACTAGAACTCAAAGACCAAGACGACTCACCAGAGGTCAGTGACAAGGACACGCTGTAACCTTAGGGCGTGCACACCAAACGTAGATTTGGTGCGTGACTAACTGTCAAATGGATTTCCTATTGTAGATCCCCCAGAGGGAGGGTGGAGCGAACTATCTTAAATACCCCAGCCTCTTAGGCTCTTATCGCCTTGGTGACTGGAATAAACAACAAGTCCTCCAAATTAGTCTGTCACAATGAGCTGCAGGTAATGATTATTTAGGTGCCTTCACAGCTTTTCCTTATAGAAAGGTAGTGAATGAAGGAAGACACCAAACCATTACCAAGCTCTAATAATGCCTTTGATTAAACTCTTTCAACCCACGGTAGACACGGTTAACTAAAGCACAAATCACAATCATTACAAGACATTATTTCGTGGCCGATTCTCTATCCCTAGTGGAGTCGCCAGACTTTAGGACACAGAAATCAGCGACGCTGTTCCAGGCTCGCGGCCTGGCCGGGAGTACGAAGTAGCCCACAGGGGAAATAAACCAGAGAAATAACATGGAGTCACCACCCAGTGTGAATTGGGAAAATGATTTAAGGCCGCACTCACCCCTCGCAAGGGAAGACCTCAAACCGTTGGGTTCAGAATGGTCCCTTACTTATGCCACTTGTAATGAATGGATTTATGTAATAATATAACCGAGTCTACGCAACAACAACCTACATCTAAGTTTGCATATAACCTATATCTAAGTTTGCATGTAACCTACATCTAAATTTGCATGTATAAAAGTAAGTCGAAATAACGGCAAGCACGCAATCTCATGAACATATTGAATTATTAAAGCAAAAAATAAAACAACTAACCTAAACATAAATTAAATTCCTAATGCGAAAAGAAATAACTAATCATGCTTGGAAATAACCAACTAAATCATGCATAAAAATAAATGGAGGTTTCTTTTTGTATTGCTTTGGGCGTGAATCAGCTAGGTTATTTTCTTTGTTTTTTCGTAAGAATGAGCCAGGGGTTTCAAGGTTGGGTTTAGGCTTCTTTTTACAGGCAAGGGTTGGGTTTTACCTTATTTGAATAGGGAAAGAATATTGTGTAATTATGGGGATTTAATTTGTGTGTTATAAGGAAATGATCTCTTCAATTTAGGAAGGTAATTTGATTTGATTTGATTTGATTTCTTTTAGTTTAGGAATGTGATTTAATTTAATTAGGAAGGTGATTGATGAGATTTGATTTTATTTTATTTAGTTTAGGAAGGTGATTTAATTGGATTAGGAATGTGATTTATATTATTTGATTTGATTCTTTTAATTCAGGAAGGTGATTTATTTGGATTTCAACATGTGTTTAATGTGTGGATTTATTATTTTAGGAAGCTTTGGGCGTGAGGTTTGGTCTATTTTGGCGTGAGTTTGGTTTGTTTTAGTGGGATTGGTGTGCGGTTTGGTGATGTATGGGCTTGGTGTGTAATTTACGGGGGTTTTGGGCTAAGGATAAGTTTAAAATAGAGGTTTAACGAGCAAACCCGATGCTAAGCAAACGAATTAAATCCAACAAGGTGTCAATTTCTGACTCTACCCTTCCGACGATCGTTTCCCGTGACTTCCACAACTTAAAGAGGTAGTGTCTCCATGTGAGACTCATCATCAGGACTTATATGCAAAAATGTAGTGCCTACAGCCATGCTATGTACAAAACCTGATGTCTCTTATGCTCTTAGCATAACGAGCAGGTATCAGGAAAATCCTGGTGAGCAATACTGGGCAGCTGTCAAAACAATCCTCAAGTATCTGAGAAGAACTAAAGATGTGTTTTTGACATACGAAGATTGTTCTGAGATGAAAGTTATTGGTTACTGTGATGCGAGCTTTCAGACCGATAAGGATGACAGCAGATCGCAAATAGGATATCTGTTTATTATGAATGGCGGAGCTGTTAGTTGGAAAAGCTCAAAGCAGTCAACTACAACGGACTCCACCACTGAAGCCGAGTATATTGCAGCATCTGAGGCGGCTAAAGAAGCAGTCTGGATAAAGAAGTTCATCACGGAGCTGGAAGTGCTTCCCATGATAAAGAATGGCGTCACGATGTACTGTGACAACACGGGCGCTATTGCTCAATCAAAGGAATCAAGGTCTCATCAGAAATCCAAGCATGTACTCAGGCGATTTAATCTCATCAGGGAGATTGTTGAGAGAAAAGAAGTTATTATAGAGAAAATACCCACATAAGATAATCTTGCAGATTCTCTAACTAAATGGATGACTCAACAAAAGCATGATAGGCACACCCGAGAGTATGGTGTCCAGATTCATACTAGTTGGCTATAGTGCAAGTGGGAGATTGTTAGGGATATGCCATATACCCAACTTGTGGATGGGCTATATGTACATGTATTTGTAATATTTTCATTAATTAATAAAATGGCAATCTTTATTATACATGTCTTACATAGATTATATGAATCATCAAACACTGTAATAAAGCCCTTGGAGTAATAAGATGATGGCTTCCACGCCTTATGAGAATTATTACTCTCAAACGTTCCTAGTTATAGTTTTGTGAATAATCTGGGCGTTCACAAAGCGGAGAGACTAGCATGATGATATGATACGCCCTTAAGTGGGGTAGCCGATCTCATAGTCTACTAGCGAAGATCCGTTCGCTTGGTGTATGACATGGATGCATGAGTCGCTCGTGTTTATCCTATGTGTCTGTGAGAACTTTTATGCATCGATTGTATGACTAGTCCTTAGACATGAGGTCTTTACAATCTTATATGTGGATCAAATAACTTTGACATTCTCCTTCCCGGTTCAAAAGATCAGGTCATAAAGGTATGATTGGGTCATTTGTTGAAACACATGAAGTTTGTAAAGATACAACAGAGAATCGCAACTCTCTAGGATAATATTTTCTTATAAGAGTAGTATTCCAGTTCGCGGGTTGATATGTGTGATCAGTGCTTGAGACTGTGGCCACAGTGGAAGAATGATGTGAGATTCTTGGGTTAGCACGATTCATGACACTATCAACATCATACCTTTGACTATATGGGTAGACAATTTCCATACCCTAGGTCAAACGGTGGGGATACAGAGAGGCGAGGGACTGTATCATATGTAAATCACATACAGAATCGGTATTTATCTTTCCTTTTTATTTGAGGGCCTTGGCAATTTGCTAGATGTCAACCTTGGTCATTGAAATCGAACGACCTTCTGATCGGAGGATAATTTATGTTCGATTAAATTATCATGATTCATTTCATGTCCAACTTGAGGGGAACCCAAAAGGTCACACACAACAAAGTCGAAATCAATGGTTAACAGTGCACAGTACAAATTTAACAGCGTATATGATTGTTGTAGGAATTGTTCATAAATAGTTCAATGTGTTTAATTATTGAACAGATCATTTATGAGGTTCCAAATTGGCTTAGGGATTGGTGAATGACGATAGGGGCACTTTGGGAATTGGAAAAATGAATAAGAAAATAAATAAATAAATAAATAATCTGCGTTTTTTTTTATTTGTTTTGAATTCCAATTCGGGCCAAACTCTTATTAGGGTTTTATAATCTCATTAAACCACTATATTAAGATCCAATGGCTAAGATTTAATTAGCATTTATCCCACATCGGATTCTTAATTAATTTTGTTGTCTTTGGAGCACCTATATAAACCCAAAGAATTCTTTACAAATTTTTACACCAAAACCTTTCATATATTGGGTTTATTTAAGTGAGAAACTCTAAAGTTTAAGAGTAAGGCACTGATTTTGAGGATCCTTAAGTCTAATTGACTAGAGGAATCTCAAGTTAAAAGTTTTAAGGTATTTGCCTAGGCTAGCACCAAGGGCAAAATACCCGTGCACTCATGGCGTAGTCTAGCCGTTGAGTTTTGGCTTTGGTATGTGCACCTTTGGAGGCCACACACTTGGGTGGCTCTTTGGAACGTGGAAGAGCTTGCTGAGTTCGAGAAAAACTTGTAGATTGGAGGGAGGACTGGAAGAGTCTTCTGTTCAAGTAAGTCTTTTTCTTTCTTTATTTGAATTAGAGTTCTTATGATAGTTCGCATGTTTAATTTTATGTTCTTTGCATGTTTTATGAGTTTTTTATGCTTAGAATATATAGTAACAAGCCTAGGCTTGTAGAATAATCAAAACAAATGAGTCTTGGGCAAAGGGATAGCGGTATCATAATTTTTAATTTTCCGCTGGGCACTCGCGGCCGCTTCCTAACAGAAGCCTACCTTTGAAATAACTTCTCCATGAATGATATATGTGAAGCCTCCTATATACTGGCTATAAGGATCTATCGGGATATATTTAGGAAGCTTATAGGGTTGTCATAATCCACGTACATAAATAAATTGCTAGAAAGATACAGTTTTACCAACTGCAAGGCAGTAAATCTACCTTTTCAATACGACATACATCTTTCGAAGAAAATTACGATTCAGACTTAGAAAGAGAGAGTTAGAATGTCTAACTTGTCATATGCTTCTTGTATTGGAAGCATTATGTATGTTATGCTATGACCGAGACCTGACATCAGTTTCGGCGTCAGTGTGACTAGCCGATATCAATCTGATCTAGGTAATGATCATTCGACAGTAGTGAAACATATCCTAAAATATCTTAAGGGTAGAAAGGATAAGTTTCTGACATATGAAGAAAATGAGATACAAGTTAAGGGTTATACAGACTCCAACTTCTAGGAAGATCCGGATAATAGAAGTTTACATCTGGATACATATTTACCCTTAATGGTGGTGCGGTTAGTTGGAGATGTTCAAAGCAACGCTCAACAGCTGATTCCACCACAGAGGCTGAATTTATAGCGGCTTCGGATGCTGTTAAAGAAGCTATTTGGATTAGAAATTTTTTCATAGAACTTGGAATTGTGCCTAGTATTGAAGATCTGATCCCATTGTACTGTGATAATAGCGGAGCCATTGCGCAGGCTAAGGAGTCGAGAGCTCATTCCAAGTCTAAGAACATGGAAATGAAATATCGTATGATTAGATAAATCATTGATAAAAAATAAATAGTGGTCTTGAAGGTTCAGGGACAAGACAACATAGCAGACCCGCTTACTAAGGCCTTATAAGTTATTCGATAAACATGAAGATGAGATGAGACTTCGGTACCATCCAAATTGGCACTAAGCAAGTGGGAGTTTGTTGAAGTTGGTCTTGATGCGCCAATCCAAATAATGTATTGTACATTATATTTTATTATTTATTAATAAAATAACTACTTTTTCATTTCAACCTTGTTAATGGTAATGTCATTATGCATAATAGATTGATATATATATATATGCTAAGAATGACATCGACCTTAGAATAATCATGTAGTAACACTGGACATTGGATGGTCTGACATTGGGATAATATTACTACTATAAATAATTCTTAAAGTAAAATATTCCTAGTCGTTGGTTTTGGAATACGGTCGAATTCCTATAACCCATAAGACTAACACATGTCATATATTGGAATTGGAGTTCCAATGGTTTAAGCCGATGTATCATGAGAAAGGAAAGCTCCTATAGACATGTGAATATTCGTTGGAGCAAATACTAAAGGACTCATAGGTGATTCATAATAGTTGGAAGTACACACCATTGTCAATAGGAATCTCCTCGAGTCGAGTAGCATTATGATCATTCAACTATAGGATAACATTGATTTTGTGAGTAATCATCCACATTTTGATGCCATATATGTCAAAGACCTTTCATGGTCTGACAGCTAGATGTTAGTTGAGTGTGGACCAATGCACTCGTTAATCAAGTGTGTATCAAGATAGGATCTGTCGGCTCGTATGTGAACCATAAGGGGTTTAGGTAGTCATGTGAATAAGTCACGAATCTTAAGACTTTGGCCAAAGTCGATCACCTATGGTAGATCGCATATATCAGAAATATTATTCTGATTAGTTGTAAAGAATCATGGACATATCAACATGAGATGTGCCCCTCAGAAACTTGACGGTCTAATCTAGGTTCCTAAGCACAACTCGGATAGCCTACGGTGGAAGGATTGTTAAACATATGTGATGACCTCGACTTGTATAGTTCAGAAAAGTCATTCGTGTTCTTCGCGAATTTGGAGTTGGCCGAATTGCGTACATATAAGCTAGGCTTATATGACGAACGTGCTTGGACTCAGGAAGTCCCGTAATATGAAATGTAATCGTTGAGCACTTGGGTAGCCGATAATTTTTTATAATAAATAATATTATATATTATAATTACCAACTAAAATAATTAAGTGTTATTGGATAACATTAATTATTTACTTTGACCCAATTAGATTAATTGGATTAATCCAAAATCACACAAGGGTTTTGTTATAATTTCATAAATATCTCTACCATTGGAGGATATTTTGGTAATTACAAATATGTAATAATAGGTGTATTTGGCTTGATTTAAATAGATTAAATCAAAGTGGTAGACATTCAACTAATCCATTAATTAAACTTTGCCTTGATTTAATTGGATTAAATCAAATTGGTAGACAGATGTGATTAGTCACACGTAATTATACATTTTTGGATGAATTTGATTAAGCTCACATAAAAATTGATTAGAACTTTTATTAATTAAATATTTCATAAGTTTTCCTATAAAAGGAAAGCTTGAGCAAGTTTATAATCAAGGCAAAGTAAGCTAAAACAAGCATTAAGCAAAAGAAGGAATATTAGCCTAAGTAAAGTTTTTGTGGGAGAAGCTTTGGAGTTCTCTACAATAATAAGGAAAAAAGATTGGATCTTTATTTCAAGATTGCTAGGTTTGGATGTTCTCTACAACAACAAGGAGAAAACGATTGGATCTTCGAATCAAGCTATCTAGCTTTGGAAGTTCTCTACAATATTTCAACAAGGAGAATAAGATTAGATCTTCTAATCAAGCTTGTTAGGTAAGTTTGATCTTCTCTAAAGCTATGTTTTCATTAGTGAGTTGTTATCGTTAATGAAACATATAATGGTGTATTATGTATTGGATACATAATAACATAGCTTGATGTTGAAATTAGGCTAATGAATTGTGTATGGATGCTTTGGAAGCATAAACAAAGGTCAAAATGCTCATTTTGGACATGGAACGTAAAATTAGAGTTTTGAACTCTAGATGATAGTTTGGAGTAATGGTTATCATTTTAGAATCACTTGACCACCTTTGAGTGACCTAGGATTGTTCATAAGTCACTTTATTATTGGATTCTATTTTGATTTATGTTTTGATTCAAAGAAATGCATATATGTATTTAAAATAAATATATGTATGTTGTATAAAATGTTTTGATGTTGGGTTTAATGTTAAAATTAGATTTTAGGTGTATTTAAGTGTTTGGAGAAAATTAGAAGTGTTTTGAATTGGATTAAAGGTAAATTTGCTCACTGCCAATATTTTACACAGGGCAGCGTCGCGACTCCGATCTCTAGCGTTGCGCCACTTACCTTTCAGAGCTGCCAGCGTCGCGACGCTTATCCTTGTGCGTCACGACGTCGAGCATTCACAGATTGGGCGTTGCGACTCCCAATCCTGTGCGTCGCGACATGCCGAGAGCTATTGCCCCTGAGCGCTGAAACTTCATTTTCTCCGTTCTGGAGTTTTCGGATTCCGATTCAGCCCCGATTTTTTCCTACGGACTCATAATGGAATATAGTATTCCATAAAATAATTTAAAAATACACCCATAGTTGATATTCACGGGTTAGACCCACTTCCTCTGCTCGGGATATCGATCCGACCCTAGGGGTTCCACAACTGCCCCAACACTGGAGTCCTTTTGCATGTAGAAAACTGATTCCTTATGATGCTGGAATTCGTCAATGGCGACGCGACGCCAGCTTCTCTAGAAATTCTGTGTTCGCTGATGGTGATGGTGTCCTAACGCAAATTCTGGCGTCATGACGACTCTTTCTCGACCAATGTGTCTTGTTTTGCATATTTTGCCTTTCCAATGTGCTTCCATTGCATCATTAAGCTCCCAAAACACGTACGTTAGCCCCAAGATCAATGCTCTAATGCTTCCTATCAATAAAACACAAAATAAACCACAAAACACGTAAAAATTACATGAAACTGACAAAATAATAAGTTAGGTATATATGGATAAGTGAGTATAAATCACACTTATCAACTCAAGAACCGATAAAGCATCAAAATAAGACTAAAGATCCCAATAAAGTTGGCACCACAAAATGCCAAAATTATTGTTAAACAGCTACAAACTTCCACAATAACACATATATATGGAAGCCAGCTTCATGGAGAGACTTGAGGAGAGAAATGAAATGGAAGCAAATACAAAATGCCAAAATCCAGTTGGATTCTGCAATTTCTACAGGGAAAAGGCTGCTCTTGGTTGATGACACAATAAAAATTCTGCAATTCCTATAGGTGTTTTTTTCCCTCTATTTTGTTGAGTAGGGTTCATCTGATTTTCCACCTTAAAAGCTGCTGTATTTTTTATTTATGAGAAAGACAGAAGTAAAGGTTAGTTGTATGTTCAGGTAAATGGTCAAATTGAGCAAAAGAGTTTCTCAAGTAGTTTTCATACTTGAGAACAAAGATTTTTAACCAAATTTA